>OY740770.1:1900127-1974083 GCA_963513935.1 Aphrophora alni
GTATAGCCTATTGTTTAAAAGTGACGTCATATGATTGAGAACAAGAGTTGGAAGGGTTGTTAACAACAATTAATTCCATTTACCAACAAATAGGTAGAAGCAAACACACATATGTAGGCAATATAATGAAATAGATGCAGAATACAATTATATTTTTAGTAAATCAGAAAATGCAAGTCCTTTATATATTTAAGGCAGATGTATATAAACATATGTTTGAAAAGAGATAGAACGAGACGGAAGAGAACAAGAAATGATAGAGAGAGAGACACGACATTAACGATGAAAGAAATGGATTTACACAAAACTATCCTGTAGATCAACCTAGGTCCCTCAGGATTGCCAAATCGGAACTCACTACAATTAGCCCTTGAGGGAAATTGTAATTCCAAATAGTATAATAAGTTAAAATAAGGTAATGCTTTAAATTCAAAACAAAACATAAAACTTTAGTTTATACAATGACATTCCACTCGCACTAAGTTTTTTTTCAATAGAGCATTGATTTCGATGTTGAAGTCAATCTGGGGTTTGATCTGTTGAGATTTCACGTCATCTGGACCCGATTCTATTTCATAATGAGATTTATCGATCCATGAAACATGTTAAGGATTACATTCTATAGTTCTGACATACAATATGTCTTTCTTACAGAAGTATGATCGCAGCTAGAGATAGATAGATATTAGTTTATGTGTGTTTCTGTTAAATTAGATAATGTCAAAAGTAAATCTCGTTTAGAGATATAAAAAGGATTAATTATTAAATCAATTTAAACTGTTAATACAATAAATTGTAAATGGAACATTATTTTCCTCAGGTGTCAGTAGAGGAATTATTTTCAAATGGCTGCACTATAAAAAGTAGATAAATGTGTCAAAGTAGTTCTAATCTTTTATCCCTGTTATTTTATTTTTTAAATAGGTTAGGTTGTGTGTTATCGCCAGCAAACACTCTAGAAAATATTGTGTTTCTTACATTTTACTTTTGAGAGATGTTATCAGTCCTTTGATATGTTTGTATTTTTTAAACAAAATATTAATCTCTCAATATTAACGTTCAAACTTTTTATTTTTCTTGTCTAATTTATTTAAGTTAACATTACGTAATGCAAATTTACGTATTTTATCATTAACCTTAATAAATTTTAAAACTAGCGTAATTTTTTTCCATGTGAAATATGAACTCTACAAATAATTAAAGTTAGTCTGCTACAAAAATGAAACTAATGGAGACATACTCTTATATTGAGAAAATAAAGTAAAACAGTTTAAATACAGCAAATATACTCATGTTACCACAGGTTATATTATCACGAAAGCTGTTTACGTTTCGTCACACAGTTCCCAAACTGTTATTATTTCTTTATATTACTATTATTTTTAATAAATGAAACCTTCGTTGGAGGTCAACAATTAAGGATTTGACGTACAAGAATAACGTTACAAGTGAAGCAATATAAGTGATGACGGTTTGAAGCTAAAATCGTGTAGCCTTCATAATTAAATATATGTTTATTTATTTGTTTTACCAAACTTAAGCCAAAAAGCATCATAGGAATGATTTACGTATATGTATGTATACAATGCTTTGTAATTATTTCTATTTGAATTACAATATTGTGTATTAATTATAGACAAAATAACTTACAGAGTGTTTCGGAATTCTTGTCGGATACTTTAAGGGATAGTTCCTTGGGTTGACGTAAACACAGAACGACCATTGAATGTTTGATACAAGATTAGTTATAAGTCTACCCCTTTTGTGTTATGTACAAAAAACAATATATTTTTAGAAATATATTACGTATCGAGTGCATATTTGGTGTACATATTTTTCGTGTGACGCTTTCTCAATATAACAATAACTACGATTTATTTTTTTATTTTTTTCAAAATGGCAGCCGTTTAAAATGTTTAACTTCGAATATCTCAAAAACCTTTAACTATATAAAAGTTAAGAAAAGGCAAAATATTTCCCACTCTAAATGACAAACAAAAGTTTTATTTTTCACTAGAGTTCAAAGGATAATTAAGTTGTTAAAAACTGAAAAACATTGAAGCCTGTGGACTTAATGAAGAGAAGGTGAGGGAGTCGTTCATGCAATAATTTTCATATTTTATTTTTAAAAAAGAAAGGACATAAGTCATGAGTTAAGTAGCAATATATGTATAATAAAAAGAGAGTTAAATACGCTGAAATATATAAAGGAGTCTGTTGTAAACTAGTAAGATAATTAATTATGCACTCACGTGTATATTTTTCTATAATGTATTACAAAATAAATGTTTTATTTGAGGAGTAGTTTTTAGGATTATCAGGAGTGCATACTTTTTTATTTTCGTAACTTCTTATATTAACTTTATTTTGATAATCTTGTACGTTCAATTTATTGTTATATAATAACAAGCGTTTATGTTTAGTTTGTTTTTCTAAAAAATATTTCATTAATTATAAAATACATTATTTAGTATTTATGAAGTTTTAGAATTGAGCCAGATTATTTCAAATAACTTAATTTATTTTTGATTTATTAAACTGATTTATCACATTATCTTATAATAAGGACAAGTAACTATCAAGTTCCTATAATCTTAAGTTAAATGGTTAGATTTTAATGCAGGATTCATTACGAAGTAATTGGATTTATTAACATAAAAATTACAGTAAATGTAAATAAAAAAATTGGAAATAGTAGTAGACCAAACAGGTGATAAAAATCAATATCTACTATAATAGTACTTTGGTTTAATACCAGTACATGTCTACTTTTTGTTGCTTATTGTTTGGTGTAGAAGGCATCGTTTTTCCACCTCTATTGACACTTGCATAACGTACGAAAAATTTATTCAGATTTTTAAATATTGCAATTCAACCAAATATTTGTTTAGTCTAGCGTAACCAAACCCCTTCCTCCTTTTATAACTCCTGTTGATTGATTAAGACCTGATGAATAAATTTGAAGAAAACTCATTTGAAATATTTTTCATTTTCACAAAAAATCAGTGCAAGCTTTTAAAGGAATCAACAGACGCAATACTTTTTCTAACAGTGACCATTTTGACTCTGAGTGTCAATTAATGAAGCAGAAGAGATAAGAGGGGTTGAGAACACTTTAAACAAAATAATCTCCATTCAAAGCGTGCAATTGTTGTTGATCGACAATGTTACCTGAGAACAAAGCCATTGTCTGTTAGGATCCAAGTCTTCCTCGCCTACAACGAACACCATGTTTCAAACTACATGTTTTAGTGAACAGATTTTTTTTATAAGTAAATGTATTTGAAATCTTTAATTACTATCTAATAATCACATAGTTTCATTGATTATACACTACTTACCCAGGATAAGAAATATAAGGTTAGTTTGGTAATCCCAAAAATATCGAACTAGTGGGAAAACTATATTAAAATTTAAATACTTTCACGATATTGTTTTTAATAATAATGTCTTGGGTTTATTTCTCAGAATTGTAAAAGTAGGCTTATGCACGTAATTGATTACGATCAATATTATATACGATTTACACTATTGACCGAAGGTACTTGGTAGAACTCCATTTTAATGAAAAAACAAACACAATATTTAGTAAATTCTAAGATTTTATTGAGTCTTGCCGACCATGGTTTCGCCAGCAACGGTATTTACAAGGCAGCTTAACAGTTTAAGGAAGATATTGAAACCTGATATATAATAATACAAAAAGAAGAACAGTTACTTAAGTGATAGCTAAATGGGGGGGAGTAGAAAGAAACATATGGTCATAAGGAAGACATTGGTTTTAACAAAAATGAGTTTGACAAAATGATTGAATTTTTCATCAAATTATAATTTATAATTTCGTAATAATAAATTTTAAACATTTAGGAAAAAACAAGTCTATCATTATATAGATTAACCGGACATATAACTTCATTTGTATATATGTAAAATTTAATACCCATCACTTCGAAAGGCAACTAAAACACCAAAAAAGTAAAACACATAAAACACCCTAGTACTAAAAATAATAACGTAAGAAGGGAACCAAAGCCTTGAGCAGTCAAACCTACCCCATTTAGTTTTAGTTTTATCGAGGCTCAATGATACAATGATACTAAGCTGTGTGACACTTGTCGTTTTGTTGATGTTATAGTTTAACATTTAATAACTGGGGTTGAATTATACTCCCGAAACTTGGAATAAAGAGAAATGATGGCTAATGTCCGATAAAGCTCAATTAATAATATAAACATATTATCAAACAAAATTAAATTTCATTTGCTACAGATTAAAAAACACTTGCAATACTTCTGTCATTTGTCGGTTTCTAAGTCTGTTTAGAAGACAGTCCAAATCTCGAATTTATGAAACAATTTTAATACAAACTCAATCTGTATTTCTAATTGTTGAAGTTATATTAAGTTCTGTCTCCCGGTTTTGGAAGAGTTTTTCATTATACTTTAAACTATTAAGTCAATTTACAAGTACGAGTCTTTACACTTCCTGTGTCTTGGTAGTGTTCCCCTTGTTGTTAATGATGAAAAATCTTATGATCATCAGAGCTTTATTTAAAAAAAAATTACCTTAAAGTAAAAGTGTTTTACGCCTCCAATTTTGTAACATAACGTCATGGATTATAGAGAACAAGAGTTGGTCGAGAGAGACCTAATAGTGAAAAGAAAAATGTAACTTAATGTTAACATGTAGATCCAGCTATAGTCTCTTGGGATTGACTAGCTCGTACTCACTCAAAGTTAACCGTTGAAAGATAATTGTATTATTGTGGAATGTATATGGAATATTTGATATATTAAGAGAATGACTTTCGTTTAAAAGAAAATCTGAAGTAGATCCGAGAATATGCATCATGCTTTAAAAGACAATTTATGTATTAACTAAAAAATATCAAAAATTGATTGGAATATATAATTATAAATGAACATTTAAAATAAAGCTCCTGATATTCGAATGTTTCTAATTTCTGAGGGATCAGAGAAACATATCCATTAACGTTTAGCAACAAAATAAATTGTTTAAAATTGTTAAGCATGCCACATTCTTTATTTACTACATTTCTACTAATTTTTATTATTTCTGTAAACCTAAGCTCATATACGTAAAACTATAGAGAACAATTCCATGTATTTCATACAAGGCCGGCAAAAGATTTATGTTTAACTTATTTCAAAAACAATTTATTATATTTCTGATAATATTGTACTTACAGAGTTTTGTTTATAACGTTTCGGAAGGAAATATTCATATTTCTGAACATCGACTTGACTTCATACAAGCGATAACCACACGTTTACATTTTGATATATCAGACAAACATGTATATGTGTAATAAATATCCACAATATCAACAATGTTACATTCAACTGTTTGAGGGTGATTTTAACTGGCATATTAAAATAAGATTTTAGTTTAATAATACTTTACACTCACTGTTAGAAAACAAAAAGAAAATAATGGTAGCAGGGTAAATAATCGATAAACCCATTGATTGATTACATTTTGTACTTTAAGGCAGAAGTTAGGATCATTACCACCAACCTCAAGAGTTTCAATATAGAGAGAAAAATTCAGACGCGAACGTAAAAGGAGTTGGATTGATTACCTTGATTTCAAACTAATAGGAATAATCCCCTATTTATCTGCGAACACATGTTAGTAAGATTTCAATGTATACACAAAGGATGAAAGCTACGCTTAGAAATAGAGATAATTTAAAAAAAACTTAAGTGTGGGGGAGGGAGGCAGGTAGACAAAGAACATTGGTAGTTTTACGTCCTTTGTTCTATCACACGGTATTAAATATATTTTTGAAATGAGAGATAAAGTTATATAAAACAAGTTATTAGAGATAGAAATTAAGAAAAGTTATTTACGTTTACACGTAATAACATAGATATTTCAAATTAGAGAAAAGATTATTCATTTCGAGATAAATCAAGATATTTAGGAATATTAGGAATTGTAATATTTTATAATAATACGCTTATATAAAGATATATAACTACTTACATCAGCTGTAGTTCCATTTGATAATGTAATAATAGCTGAATAAATAACTGATATTTGAATAATAGGATCAAAATATATTTAAGTATTTACTTTAACATTCACTAAGTATTATTCGTTTGATACTCCAGCTTATATAAATTCTGAAAACGCTTGACCGACTCTAAAATTCTTAACATAATATCATCGTAATTCGAAATTGTCTAACAATTTTAATCCTTACAAATTTGACTATACAACGCATTGCAAATACCGAGATATACGATATCAATTTAGAGGTTTTTTGATTTGGACGTTGAAATCTATTTACGAATTACCTTTTTCTGTTGAGGATTTCGATCTTAATATTTAGTTTTATTTATCCAAAAAGTTGAGTTATTGTTTGATCATTCTGACATACGGAATGTCCCTACTGCGATTGAAGGAGGCACGGATCCGGAATAGAATGAAGATACATATTGTTTTCAGTAATTCTCAAAGATAAACCTCATTTATTGCAACAAAAAAAAATAAAGATAAAATAGTTTGTCATCCAGTCTAATGATACAACTTAAAATTAACAATTTGTTTCATTTTATCGCTTCATATAAGTTTATATATCTTTCATATTCTCACAAGGATCATATTCTTGTAAGTTTGAAGTGTAAAACAAATATCTCCGCGTCAAATTGTGACAACCCCTGATGTTTTGCGTCTTGAATTACGTGAGTTTCGAGGTAGATCGTCAAATTTTAGTGACCGCCAATGTTAACATGGCAAACACTTTTTGTATTGTGAAATAATTATTATATATTTATATAATTCGTTATAAATAAATTGATTTTGTAATGAATGCTGACTCTTGGACCTTTGTGTACAATGGATAAACATTAGTTCAAACGAGGAAAGTGATTTGCATTTTGTCATATTAATCAACCCTCGTCACATCAGTAACACCCACATGGGGTTTTAGTGCATAAATTGTAAACGACAAGGAAAATCAATTTACCCTTGAAACTTCCATTTTCAATCTCCAAGTTTATTTGACAGGCTACTTGAAGGAAGATGGTCCGTGTTAAACTTGTAAATGTCTATCTAGGGTCAGGACTAATGATTTAAAATTTAACTGATGTTTTATGATGGAATGAATATTCTGTATGAATAAGTAAATGAATTACCTTATCGGTACGTCAACTAATCCTTCCGTTGATTTACAGATTACTGCAGTTTCGGGCTTCGTGAGTCCATCTTCAGATAGTATATAGTATTTAGTTTATATTAAATCGTTCCATATGGAGCTTGTCAATAGAATATACACAGTACATACATAATATATGTTACATACATTACTATCCGTTGGCTACAATGTTAAATTTGAAATATTCTGTATGTGTAAAAGGGCAAGAAATTGTTGCAACGATTAAATGCTGATACTGAAGTAATTAATTTAAATTTTTTTTTAAATATTAGGCTACTTTTATACGATAATATTACTTGATTTAAACATCATTAAAACGTTTATATTTATTTTCCTTGGAGTATTTGTGAAAGTAAGAATGTGTAAAGTTTCTAAGTATCTAGGCTACATATTTCGTCCGAATCTGTTTATACTCGACATTTATAAATTCAAAGCGACTTTTAACGAAGTGTATGGAGTGTATCAACACCGATATGTGGGAATCATTCCATTTAATTAACTTAAGAATTAATTTATTGTAAACGAATCAAAAAACTATATGTGGTAAAAAAAATTAATTGGTTTTTACAATTTTCTCATTCACATACATAAATCAAAATTTGTATTTTATGACGTCACATTTTACTTATCCGAAGTAAACTACTGCCGTTTAATAGTTAACACTCATGTAATCAGATCAGAAGTCTTATCTTTTGCTTTCCTAGAATTCGTAATGTAGTAGAATTGATTATTCTCATACATAAATGAATTAAATGTTCTTGTTAATATATACAATAAAACTAATGAACTGCTTGTGTGAGAGAATTTAGGGCATTATGTGTATGTAAAAAATAAAATATATCCATTCACTATAGAACAGTTAGCAGCCAAATTAGTTGATATTTTTAAAAGTGTAGCTTGTATCTCACATGTTTCAATAGATCGTCATATATTTACTACGAACACCAATTTAGAATATATTATACAAGGCTAAGAAAACACTTGTATTGGATTACTTCTATACATGTCTAACTTCAAACATAATGGAATATAAGAAGATAATTTTAGGTTTTTGTTTCAATTTCAGGTAAAGGAAAATAAATATTGCCTTTGTCCGCCATCATTTATAAACAGAAACAGATGCCACATGAGATTATATTTATTTGTTAATTTTGTGTTGAGTGAATGCCAGTTATTTTCAAACATGATAATACTAAATGTCGACCATCTTTTAACTTGAAAACAATTTTCGAATGTAGCATAATGATTCTTTCTGTTGAAGTTATAATGAAGATGATATGAGAGAAGGTTTGGGGATGTTAACTGATGGAGAAGAGAACTTTATATTTTGTTGAATAATACAAGAAAGGACACAGGTGGAGGGTTAGAGACCAATATACGTATAATAAAATGAAAGGGAGTAAAACACACCGAGTGTCTTTCTTCTAGAAACTCTAAGATTATGAATTATACATGGACGTTACTCTTTGTTTCAAAATTGTATCTTTAAAATAGCTTTTATATTTGAGGAGACGTTCATCGGAATATCTGCAGTGTATTAATTTAGATCTCACCGTGAATGTAAAATTTGTACCTACTTTCAAAAAAAGCTGAGGTAAATGTTTAATGGTAAATATATTTTAAAATTTATAACACACGTTAATTCAAAACACGCATTATTACGGAAACTGTGCAGATACTTTAAAAAAACTCATAAATTCTTTTCTTTTTTTATTAACTTTTCCCCTCTTCTTGTGGTATAAAACATAACTATCAATTGTGACACATTTATTTGAATCTGTGAATTAAACGAAGATTATTTAAATCTTATTGTAATTTTTGATTATCATATATTATTAGACATATTTGTTTCTATTCAACTAAACGTGGCTGACAAATAAAGCACAGGTGAGAAAATAATGAATAAGTATGAAACTGACCATGTGGTTTAGACTTAGCTCACTGGCGTACAAAGCAGAGGAACTTGGCGTCGATCCCAGGGTAGATCTAGTTTTGTAAATTTTCAGTTTGTGTAAAAGAACAATTTTAAAATGGTTTATCCTTAGTGATGCAATGTTCAGCATCAACTTTCAACTAAATATATATTATAAACTTCATTCCTCCTACCCCACATTTCACTAAGCTTGACTAACTGCGATAAGTTGAATAAATATGAACTAAATTAGTAACTCATTTTTAATATTTATTATTTTCATCCAATCAGTACTAAATTTCAAGGGAGAGAGCTGAAGTAATATATTTATTACGAGTGACCACTTTGTCATTGAGTGTTGATGAATCAATCAATGTACCTGATGAGGAGAGGGTTTATTTAGTGTGATTTGAACACCTTAAACAATGCAATGTCTAACCAGAGCGTATGATTGACAATGGTGTAACCTGAGAACAAAGCAAGTTCTATGTAATGTGTGTTCATTGTCTACATTAAATGTGATCATATCATACCTCTTGTGACACGTTTTAATGACGAGTTTACTTTAGTTTGTAAACAGATTACAAAAAATAACTAATAATTACTACCATTCACAGATGACACTTAAATGTTAAACAACTTAGTTGTTTGTCTTTGAAAGTTTAATATATTGTTATTACGTTACTTAACTTTTCTATATTCCTCAACCAATCCTTTGATAACCCAAGAGTATTTAACGGTTTCGACATATCACGCTTGTCATCATCAGATTTTTCGCCTCATTTTATTATATGTGGACATCGTTATGAAATGGCAATTGAATGTGTACATTACACAATGTAATACAATGTATGATGGCATTGATATTTTTTTTAAACAATGTCACTTAAAAAAAAAAAAACACTTAAGAGCGTTTTAAAAACACGGTTAAAATGATTACTTCATTTATTTAAAAAATACAAATACCTAGAATTTACAATAATAATTTATAAAACATTTCAATAAATATCTGACTTTACGTGATATGCTTCAGTGAAATTCTTGAAGACAACTAAGATCCTACCATTATCCTTATTATTAGAAGATAAACAAACTTAGTCAATATATTTGTCCACTTTGAAGGATGTGATGATGACACGCCTTACATGTCAAAACATGACCTACAATAATCCTATTCGGTTATTAAACGATTGTTTAACAAAAAATATTCAAAAGATAAATATACCTAAAAACTACATATTAAGAACAACCCTAAAGGCTACAATACACATTATGTTTAAAATGTAGTTATAAAAAATGTTAACGTAGTATATTTTTAACTATTCAAAACTCTTGTCATTTTATTTTATGTAACCATTTGTATTAAAAAAATAATAATAAACTTTTGTAGCCAATACAAATAAAAGTAAACAACTCATATTTACCACGTTGATATGATACAATACATTGTGATACTTGACTGTCAAATATATTGAAACTTAACAGCTTCAATGTAATTACAATACTTCTTAATAGTGTATATGGTAAATTTTAAAAAGATATGCATGATTGTTTAAAAAATATATTGTTATTTTATTTAATAATGATATAATTTTACTTTTTATATTTAAACATTAAAAAGTTCACTTTATTGTTTTACTATACTGAAACTTAATATTGTACCTTACATGATTCATTATGTATTATAAGAAGAGAAAAACACAATTTATTCAGATATATAACACTACTGTATTTTATTTTTAACCTGTCATCTATCTGTAGCCTATATATTGTGTTAGTCTCTATGTTATTTTTCCATCATTACAACTTTTGTTCCTTTTACCGTCTTATTTAAAAATATTTTTAATGAAACTCGTCTAGACACATATGGCCAGTAGCGGAATATTTTTTTTAAATAAGCAGCCTTTAAACGTTTTAAAATATAAACATTATTTAATTTTTTTTTAAGGTTTTGAAATGTAGCTCTTGGAAAACTTGTTATATTTTATTGTTTTATCACGACCTAGGGTCTTAGTTATTTAGAATAGGAAGGCTGATAACCGACTTCCTTGGTATTACTACCACATCTTTAGACTATTGAATGTAAACTTAAGTTATTCAATTATGAAAAGATTATATACTCAGTTTATTTGTTTATATAGATTTATGTTGATCAACAAACTATACATATTAGTTTTTTTAAGATAATAGTTATATATTCTGTAATCTTAGGTGACGGTATCTCTTAATATATTACAGATAGCATTAGATAAAATTACTATATCCAAATATTGTTTTTAGTGTCAGGTTACTTAAATGATTAAAAGTGTTAAAGTAACAATAACAAGAATATTTGAAACTCATAAAACGTATTTCGGTTTATGGTTTAGTAGAATTGATTACGCCCTTACGTTAGTGGATCGGGAGGCGGGGAGGGGGGTACTAACCCTGCTAATATAAATTCCATTGCTGTGATTCATAAAATCTTGAAAAAGGAAACTAAAGAATTAAAATTCACTACCACATTTTTTAAGGAATCGTATTTTTATTCTGTATATAAGTACTTTGACGAGAGTATATTGAAATGGGTGTTTATAAAGTAATGAAACTGTTTTACTATAGATATGGAATTTTAATAATTAATGTTAATAGATCGTAGCTTCTATAGAAAATTCATTTGAAAATTACTAAACAATATCTTTCACTGAAAGATTTTACTTACTATCATCTAAAGAATTTAGTCGCAGTTTCAGTAAAAATGTTGCAAAACACACATGGTAAACTGATTAAAGTTGATTTTTTTCAAATTCAAAGGGGAAAAAATTCAGATAACAAATTAAAAACAGAATAATTATACTCAACTTTAAAAAATATAAAAATAATGAATTTCAACTTTAGGTGAAACGAAAATATAATATTTCAGCTCACTTTAGAATCAAATAGTTAGTTAATTTTCGATTATTTGATCAAGGTCAAGCTTCATAAAGAAGCACAGTTTTGTTGTTAATCTTTTCCATTCCAATATTTTAGATAGTATTTTGAATATTTGGTATATCTGTAGTATTTTTCCATTAACAAAAGGGAAAAAATAACATTCTTTTAAATTTTAGTTTTTTTTGTCAAATGATTAGTGTGCTATTATTTGTATTATTATATAATTTATTTATATTGTTTAGTTTGTTTTCTGTTGTCATTTTTATTTCCATCTATATGTTTGTATTTATCTGGAGGAATGACAGAATATTAAATAAGAATAACAATATTTACCACTTAAGAAATCATTTTTAGCTAATATGTAAAGCTAAATCCACTGACAGTGTTTAAGTTTCGTAACAGTTCGAGACTTATATTTAAGTTGAGGAGTCAACCAACAGAAGGACTTGTAAGTAGAGAGATTGAGATGTATAAAATAGAGTTTGAATAAATGTAATTATTTGCCTCTTGCTATTGATCTTGTGGCGTTACTTGTATACAGTTGTTTGAAATCCGTTTATAAAGAGGCTGAACCAATATCACGGAATTTTGTTTATTATCACAGAAGTTCATTACACTTCAATTATATAGTGAGAAAATTAAAAGCGACATCAGGAAATAATATTTAGAAGTTTATTTTGATAACAACCTTTCTTTGAAAATGTATATTCTAATACTGTAGTGATATGAAATTTCTACGTGTTTAAAAATGTTATATTGAAAAATTAGTTGAAAATTGGAAGTCAGACAGAGGCATCAAAACCTTTAGTACAAAAGCTATACATTTCGGTTTTCACACATCTGTATGTTTATAAGGTGATAGATATATTCAGCAAGAAAAGTGGTACCAAATGCACGAATGTTTATAAAGTGTCCATACGTACAAAATATATTTATCCAGTTCCATAACCAAATTTAATTTATTTTAGAAACATTCATTTCGCTGTTGCTCCAAAATTATTTAACAATTAACTTGATACATTAAAGGCCTCTGGAAATTAAATTAATTTTCCAAAGGTATAAAATATGGCTCATGAGCATGGAAGAGGTGGTTTTAATTGAAATACAAGTAAAAAAAAAGTTGGATTACCAAGTCAAAAATTCAAGAATTTAAATCATCCCCAAAACTATCTCCAGTTAATTTTATTTCAACACTTAAATTAATTATGACTTTAAATAGTGACTTTAAATGAAATCACTCATTTGCGGGTTATATACTAAATGTTTATTTCACAATTTTTATAATTTGACCACAATTTGCTTAAAATATCTTGTCATTATTCAATTAAGATACTCCATTTTTTAAATTACTTAAATTTGTAAACATTGTTTCTGTGGAATGTTTTATAAAAAAGAAAGAAAACAGCTAAATATTTGGAGTTTTACACAATAAGTTCTATTTTCGAGACGATATTCACACATATATATATATATATATTTATAACTAGTATAATTTTATGAAACCGTATACAGTAAATGTAGTGTGTAGACATATTATGCTTCTATTGTTTCAGTATTATTAGAACAACTTTCACCCTTTCATCAATGAAACGATCTCGCAGTTTAGACTAACTTGTATAGTCAGTCCGGAGATACCTTAACTGTTTCTACAGTTTTCTTCGTATAGTATTGGATTGATCCTTTTCTTTAAACCTCTCTACGTTCTCTCTTAATCAATTCTTGTTATCTTCCCACATTCAAGTTAATAAAGGATTGAAGGTCTAGGGCTATTTTACACTCTTCTCTTATTATTTTAAAGCGATGGTTTATAGTCTTAAAACAAGGGGAAATTATCCACTACAAAAGTCAGTCACAGAGGACAACAGCCAACTAAACTTGAGTTGTGTTTAGCGTAACGCAAAGATCTAGTCCACGCGTAAGAGTGAAATACGTTTTCCCTTGTGATTTTCCCATTTTACTTCACAAGTAATAAGTTCTTATATTTCGTCAAAAACAGTTCCCGAGGTCGTACTTTCTTGTATTATAAAAAATAATAAATATACATTTTCTATGGTTATTGCGCATTCCATTTGACATCTCTATGATTCTATCTACAGTAGATTTAACCTCCTAGTTATAACAACTAATGCATATCACTGATACAACAACAGAACAGGAAGGGCCAGCATTAAGACCTCAAAAGATAATCAATCCCTGGATTCACTCCTCCTCGTCTAGTAATTATTATTAATTTCATTTTCAAGCGTTAAATAAAAAAAACTTATAAATAAACGGTCCAAAAATATTGTACAAACTTTCAAACTCAAACATGTCCAAAACTAAATGAAACAAAGTAATACTAATATTCAACAAAAATGAGATGTGTGTATGTAGAGTATAATTTGGTATTTGATAATGAATATCAGCCTGAATATGACATCTGTGTAACAGTGAAGCATATCGTATCATATACATATAGGAGAAGGACTAATTTGTACGTAAAATAATATATGCATAACAATTAAATATATTTAGTTATTGACAAAATGGCGTTAACTTGCTTCACTTTTACTTCAAACACGTGTTCAGTGCAAGTAATCTTTTATTAAAAAGTTATTGTAACTCTATAGCCATTTATATATTTTTGAGTATATATAATATCCATACACTAAAAAATATGGGAAGATCTTATCCAGATTAGAATGGAAATTTATTACAAATAATCAAATATGCTGTAAAAAAAAATAATAAAAAATAAAATAAATTTAAAAAAAAAGTTAAAAAAAAAATCGTTTTTACGTTTCCTTAGTAAATATTTTATAAACAATAATAATTGTAAAATATTGTTTTATTATTTCACAACTCGTGTCTCTCCAGTGGCAATATCGGTAAATATAATTTTTCAGTCCAATGACAGAAGGCTGAAGGGCCGAAGAGGTTTTATTTGAAAACTTTATTAATATCCTCTTGAGGAATTAAAGCAGGCTTGTACTTGTCAACCACCTCCTCCATTCTATTTTAATTACATCAACTTTTAGGTATTAACACACTCTCGTCCTTGTCCATAGTTTGAATGGATTAAACGAATTTGAATAAATGTGCCAACATTACAAGCAATTTTTTACGATATTTTTTTACCAAATTCAAAGTAGAGAAGGTTTAATTTTGTTTAAATCTCCGTTATGTCCAACCTATATTATTAATGTATCAAACGTTTTACAACA
This sequence comes from Aphrophora alni, assembly GCA_963513935.1. Taxonomy (NCBI): domain Eukaryota; kingdom Metazoa; phylum Arthropoda; class Insecta; order Hemiptera; family Aphrophoridae; genus Aphrophora; species Aphrophora alni. The sequence continues at coordinate 1,915,339 of OY740770.1, forward strand.
ATATATATATATATATATATATATATATATATATATATATATATATATATATATATATATATATATATAGAAAGAGAGAGAGAGAGAGAGAGAGAAAGAGAGAGAGAGAGAGAGAGAGAGAGAGAGGAATTTAAAATTTCGTAAATTTCAGCTACTATATGTAGGTTATTTTAGAAAAATAAAAAAAAAAAATTGTGCTTGAAACCCGGTAACACTGTTATAAAGTTGAAACCGGAATTTAGTGATGTCCAGTTATAACCAGTATCCAGTGATTTCCAGATATAATCAGTATCTAGTGATGTATACTTATAACCAGTGTTCATTGATGTCCAAAAGAGTTTACATTATATCAAATTGGGGAGATACCAAATTAAAAATCCTGTTTTTAATAAATTGTAAAAACTGATATAAACGTTACAATTAATGTTTTTTATAAGTTTCTAATTTATACTACATTTCAAGACTTATTTCCGTTATTCAAGATTTTTTACTAATTTTATAACATTATTTCTTAAAGGATTATTTCGTATTTTACAGATTTAATGTAGTCAGTTACCTATTATCAAAATACCAGCAACGTTTTGCACTTTCTTTAGTAATATTTGTACGATATTTAATTGTTTTATGTTAGAAATTCGAATATAACTTAGTATCTTATGTTTTTCTATTTCACTACAATGTTTATTTTATTTTATTTACTAAATAAAAACTTTAAAAAACAAGGTCAACAATCTACACAAGAAAGCCTCAAAATATGAATTACTGTATTTTTTATACACACGTGATTGAAATAGGATATTTCAAATTCATTTTATGCCACGCCCCCTCATTTGTACCCCTGTTATTTATATTTCGTAATAACGTCCCGATACCATTTAAATATACAATTGTCTGTTTTATAAATAATAAATTAACAATACGTTTATTTAAATCCTTCAGATTATTAACCCTTGGGTATAGAATCATTCGTACTTGTCTTTAATTTTTACATATGTAGTATAAAAATACAGACTAAGTTTGGTAATAGTTTAATATCGCTACCTCTATTTTAAACAGATCTTGACGATCTATATGGTCTGAGGTAACAGAAAAAGTACAGTTCGACAATCCACGTACGTTCCAGTTATCGACTGTACGTAGACACGATAGTAACATGAAAATGTAAAGAAAGGACTAAAGTTCTTTTCTCATGTAAAACCCTATTGAAATTCATAACTATAATAGATGCCAAAACGACGGCCTAATTAAACAATTTTTGTTTCGATCTCGAGTTTTAATAAACTTATATCACCCTAAATTAGATACAAGTTACCAGATTTCAATTATGAATTTATTAGTAGGAACCCTACTTCTCCTTAATGATACATAAAAAGCGAAATTAGTGTCAAAAATATCGAATAGTAATGTCAATCGAAAATATGATATTCCTATAGCTACATATGATATGGTAAAGGTGTGTCACCGACATGGGTGGAGCCTATACACAACTACGAGGTTTCGAAAATAAAATAATAACTGTTTTAAATAAACTTACCATATCTGAAAGACCCAATTATATTAATAAACACTTAAATGTTTTTATCTCACCAAGGTTGGAGGTTGCGAACAAATATCAGAGATTTATATGATCTTTCTACGTACCCTGGAACAGATAAAATATAACTTTCATTAGTAATTTTGGAATTAGTCAAACAAGAATTATCTTATGTGTAAGAGAGATTAAGTAGTTTATTTAACATTGTTCGAGTGTCAGAGTAACATATCCAATCATTCACTTTAGTTCACTTAGCAGGAATTTAGATGAAATGCTTTATGTGTGACAAGAGTGTAGCTTTCATATTTTAATAGCTATCCATTTAAATACTATAAAAGTTACGCTATATTATAGTTGATTAAGAAAGGAGAGATTATTGCTGTATATCTCATAAGAGGCATGGAAGTATTTTATATTGAGCTGTTTTGCCTTATTATTTAAATTTAATTTTTAAAAAATTTGTATTTCTTAAATTATCATAATATTTCATTTTGAACATGAACGTACTGAAATATTATTCAAACATGTTACTTTATGTACAATTTTTTAACAATCACCATTAGTTTCAATGTGATTACACAGCGTTTAATATTTTTATTTCAATTTTGTGTTCTAATACTTTGCAGACGCTTAATATAACTTAATCAATGAATTAAAAGGTAGCGTATTGTAGACAGAGATAAACAGTAAATAAAAAGGGTGAGAGAGAACCAGAGACAAACATTGATTGATTACAGTCTTTAATTTCGGGGCAAAGTTAGGATCATTATCATCACGTAAATCCCAACAGTTAAAATAGAGAGAGAAAGATTCCAAGACAGTTAAAGGAGCTAAGGAAGGATGGAAGATAACTTAGGTTAGTAGATTGATTAAATTGATATTTCCTTTTGTAAGTGAAGTTAGAACCATTAAGGTCAATGCTTTATTTTACTTCAAAATGTTTTAAAATTCATAATATTTAAATAAATCTAACTTCAACTTTAACTGAGGGCATTTGAAGCTATGAAGCCTTCTTCACTCAACCTATTAATTCTATTAGAAAATTACAGTTCTCAATACGTAAGTGATACATTCATACAAAAATATACGTACACACATATCACTTATAAACGAACGCAAATTACAAAATTAGAAGATAATTCAACATAAAGGCTAACGATAAATATACGCGTACGTAAAAAAATAATAAAGTTATACAAACTTAAAAAGTGTCATGAAAAACAGAGAAGCAAATTGCACTCACATAAAGTTCCGCCAATGAATAGCTACAATACGCAACCTAAAGCTTCACGTCCAACAAATGCAACTATAACTTCTCTTTAAATACAGATAACTCGAAATCTGTGAGACAAAAAGACAGACAGAGAAAGAAAGAAAGAGAGAGAGAGAGAGAGAGAGAGAGAGAGAGAGAGAGAGAGAGAGAGAGAGAGAGAGAGAGAGAGAGAGAGAGAGAGAGAGAGAGAGAGAGATAGAGAGAGAGAGAGAGAGAGAGAGAGAGAGAGAGAGAGAGAGAGAGAGAGAGAGAGAGAGAGAGAGAGAGAGAGAGAGAGAGAGAGAGAGAGAGAGAGGGTTAGTTTAGGGACAGATGGAGACAAAAAAGAAAACTTGATATGTTCTCTTTTAGTAACTTATTCATTTTTGGTTCCTGTTTCAACTTCAAATCAAGTTATACATATATATATATATTTGGAGGAGTAGAGGAGAAAGTAAGCGAGGTGGTAGGGTCACAATACAAGAAAATAAGTTATATTCATGTACGAAACGATCCACACAAAAACAAGATATATATAATTGCAAGTTTGACTATTTCATATTATATATGAATTTATCTTATACAATGCCAATGACACGCTTGTAAACACTACTATAATATGAAAGGCACTGACAACGGTATATCTATTGACCGTGGGGTCGTGAACTTACATCAGCTTTAATATAATCATTGGCACAATATGTAAGAGTGATTGCTCTATCAATAATAAAGTTTTACTTTTACAGAAATTGTAAATATACCTTTCACAAAGGTTATTGCAGTTGGTCAGAGAGAATGTTCGAAATGTCACACAAATCAAGAACACGATGTAATTTTATTCTTTTGGTTTGTTGCCGTTCTTTGTGTAAACTCCCTTGTCTTGTGGTTTTTACACGATACTCTTGTATTTAGCCTTAGTTTTGATGGTAAGAAGATATCAATGTTTCCACTTGCAGTATGTTCTATTCTTAACGCTTGATGACAGACAAGAGTTGATTTATATTTTTAAAACGTCGTGTATCAGTTTTTATATACAGAAATGAAAGGCAGCTAAATGTCCGATTAAACTACATTAATAATACGACCAGTCCGTCATATCAATAACTTTAACACAAGAATAACATTGACAAATTTAGCATTTCAATGACATAAAATAAAGCCACAAATTATAATTAAGTTGAAAAATCATTAATCTCTTCCAATAAGCCTATTTATTAGTTTACAATAAAAAGTCGTATTGATTTAGATATCCATGGAAGGGTTATCTTATTTCTGTTGAGAGTTCCCGTCATCTCAGTTCGATTCCATTTCTCTGACATATTGTGTTTTTATTGATCCCCAAAGGATGTTAAGGATTACGTTCTACCGTCGTGCCACATGCAATATGTCCTGCACGATGTGAGGATTGGCGTAACTAAGTGGGGACGAGGGATATAAACTAGTTTATATGTTGGACTCTTTAATGAAATCTTGTTTACATTTATAAAACAGTTAAATAATTAATTGTATAATATGTACTCTTATAATGGAATATTATGTGAGCATTATTATACATAATTATACAAAATGGGGAATTTAAAGGTGACATTTGCAAATATTGATGTCATGAAGAACATGAGGTCCAATAAGTTCGGTTAGTTTTCAATGTTTGTGAATTACATTTTGAGGTATTAAAATAATAAATAATAAAATTACGTGTAAGAATGCGTGACATTGATAATAAAAGCTAAAGATATTGTAATGTTTTTGGAATTTTATTATTTTGTACCTGCCCTTACGTTTAGTAATCGTTCAAAATGTCAATAAAACATAAAAACTATAATGTTGGACACATTAATCAGAAAATTTCCCTCTAAACGATATTGAGTCAGGCGAGCGTGACCTCTTGATTTGATGACTATTCACAAAAGTAAGTGCCTCCAAATAATGATGCTTTTTTTAGAGTTCAATACTGCAACTTCATCAGGTAAGTAATTTGTATAAAGGTCTAAGGAACCTCAAAAATGTCGCCTTTAATTCAGAGTTGAATTGAAGATCCATTAGCTTAATTTGGAAATTAATGGGGACTGTCTCAATGTCAGAAGTCAATGGTACTAAAGATACGTCAAAACATTTCTCACACTTTCTCTTACCTCAAAATAGACGTTTAAACTCATTTTCAAGATTCTCCATACGTGTAGTTAGTTTATTTAGTGAATTTAACATGTTCTTCAAACTTTCTGCAAAACTGTCAATGGTTGGAAAACGTGTCATTAGACCAGATGTCAACTGTGATTGCCATAAGATCAGTTTTAACGGTTTTATTAAATATTGCAGGTATTTATATATTCTTGTTGTCTTTTTCTTTGATGTTATGGACTCCCACTACTTCCGCCATATGATTCTGGATAGTACAACACAAGCCTAGATGTCTGGGTTCAGAAACTAAACCTCGTGAAAAAAAACACCCAGGACAAAAACAATGAGCGATCAAAAACTAAAAAGAAACTCACGTGTGATCAGGAAACCACAAGTAAAAGGAGACCACGAACGGAGTACACAGCAGCTGACAAATACCAACCAATATAGGTCTGTTCACAACCACAGTCACAGACCAACAACTTGTGAGAGGTTACTTCTTTTAAACGCACACAACTCTCACACTCTTCCCTTCGCTTGATAAGAGAGGGTTGAATCAGTGTGTACAACATTTTTGTCTCATTTTTATGTATCAATAATTTATCGATTTTTTCTGTTGTTCTCTGTCCGATTTGTGGAATACCTTCAGAGGAAATATGTTAGCTATGAATGACCGTGGTGACGAATCAATGATTGTCACAAGAGGTGGAAGGGGATGCAATCACCGTAAACAATACAAACTCTATTCAAAGCATATGATTGACGAAGGTGTTACCTGAGAACAAAGCAAAGCTGTGTAATACATGTTCATTGTTTGACAGGGTATTGGTCGTCTATTGTCTCTATCAAACATCATCAAATGATCTCGCATTCTGCTGTTTTAAAATCATTTTTGTTAGGAAGTGCATTTTAAAATTTTGGTTTTCATTAATAAATAACTAATTAAGATTTTATTAATGTATTTCACTGATTAATAAACGTTTTTAATCATAAAAAAATACGTTCAGAAGTTTTTAAAACTTATAAATTATTTGATAACGTGTAATCAATTTAATGTAATGATATTAGTTCACCTAAAACAGCGACATAATATCACCCTTATAAATTATTGTTTTTTTAAAAATAAAAACTCATCTGCATAATACGATGGGGTAAAACTATGTTATTGCCCTTATCATTATATAGTTTATCAAAATAAAAACTAATTTTGTCTACAAAATTGCATAATGGTTTTTAATCTACTTTTACCACATATTGCTGTAAACTAATACCTTTGCTTTAGAGGTAATTGCAATGTTGCACAAAACTTCATTGTCATTATAATTAATGATTACAAATGTATTAAGTTATTCTAAAATTAAAATTAAAACTAATATAATTACTCAAATAATACGTATATTAGCTAAAAACAATTAATTTCAACGGCAATTCGCCAAACTATAACTAATTTGATTATTTTAACTCATGCATCACTGAAGATGGAGACATTATCTGTGAAAATTGTTTAACATATAGTTTGTTTAAAATTTTGTTAATTTTAAACCATATAAAAAGTCAAGTTAACCTATATTGCAGTTATAAACTTAAATATTAAAACATTTATAGATAATAATACGCTATTGCCAACGTCCAAAATTATTTAATACTCATCTGACACTGGATGACGACAATTCTAAAGACTTTATTATTTTGAAACTAATTTTAATTCGTTTTACAACAACACAGATTGTAACATTATCTATTAAAACTTGTAAATACATCAACGAAATTAATATCGTCCTAATCGTGATTTTTTATAAAATTATTGTGTTTTTCTTTCCACGGTAATAAATTTATCTGAACTAATCACATCATCCATAAGACCTATAATATATCAGATGTCCACCAATATTATTTAAAATAATATCTGAAACCATTATGAACCCACTCAATTTATATATCCAGTATATAGTAACCGAAAAATTGTACATATTTTAATTATGATAAGGACAGAAAGACATTTCATAGCCTTTGACAATGATTATATTGTGCGATTGTAAAAACTAGATTGTTTATATTAGAAACTTACTTTAATATCAAGTTAAACATGCCATTGATACTGCTTAGTGGTAAAAAATTGATAAGAATACTAGATTGTCTACTTCAATATGAGTTTTAATAATTTATTATTGAAAGCCTGATACATAACGATAGGTCTTGATTTGTATTACAACTGTTCTAAATTAATCCTCCTGCCACGTGACCTGTTGGGAGTAGTGTGATATATAACCTTGCATACGTAATTGCTCTCCAGAGATCAGTATGTTTTAAATAGAGTTTGAATAAAAGCTATTAATATAAAAATTATACTAAATGTTTTAGCTAACTTTAACGTAGCGAAAATAAAAGATTTCAATAGTTATACAATTTTGTTTAATTTTTCCAATATTTATATATACTAGAACAAGTATTAAAACGTGTTTATATTTCCTTAGAAGACATTTGCATTACATTTATTGAGATTCTGTTGATTTACAAGTTTAAACAACGTCTAAGAATTGTTTTCAGTAGTCCAACAAACCTTAAATCTATTTGATTTAATAATAGTTGCTTACATTCTAATTTTTGACCAATATTTCTTTAAGTTAAAACAAAACAAAACAAAATATTAAAGAACATAATATATTCAATGCAAACGATTTTGAACTTCTGATTAATCAAATGTTTAGTTCTCTTCTTGGTGGGTCACTAGGTTGATCACAGTGGAGCTGAAACTTTACGGTATTGTAAAGCATTAAAACGACTTTTTGAGAATTGGGGGTAAAGATGGTTGTAAATCTTAGGACGGAATTGCTATCAAAGAGTATCTCACAAGTTGTCTAAACAAAACACGAATTTTCAAACGCTTTAACGACAAAGATATTTGCTCATTCTCCATTTAATAAATCAAATTATAGCATCTGGAAATAAAAAGTATCCGCATATTTAGACTTCATATACCTAACTAAAAACAGGTGAATTAAAACATAATTACCTAAAAAAGAGATAGAGGACAATAACACTGTGTTTTCAGTTGGGATAGTCTCTTGTTAGAAACCATTATATATATATATATATATATATATATATATATATATATCCATACACATATTTAAAAAAAACTCGTTCTGAACCATACTATTATTAGTTGCTTGCTGTCTATGTTTATTGTTTAAATCAAATTCAAGTTTGAAAAAACTTCTAGTATTTAAGTTATAAATTATTATATATATGCTGATTATTTTCAACCGAAAATTCTTTGCTTTTATATTAGTTTTACAACTGCTTTTTCCGTAACAGCAATGTTGATAAATGTAACTTCACATTCCAATGAGAGAAGCTTGAAAAGACGAAGTGGATTTATTTGAAAACTTTATTAATATCCTTTTAAGGAATTAAAGTAGGAATTGTACTTGTCAACCAAATCTCCGTGTTATTAAACATTGTAGTTTAAATAAATCAACTTTTAGTAATGTATACCCCCAACCACCGGTTGATTATGCTTAGTAAATCACAATTGATCAATATTGTTGTTGAGAATTTTTCGTTGAGAATATTGTTGTTGAGAAAATTTCAATATCATATTTAGTTACGCCTCATGGTAATGACGACACCATGCATTATGAAATATCCACAGAGTTTACTAATAGGATAATTTATCATAAACATTAAAAATATTTTTATTCAATTTAGTTCAACTTCAGTAAAACGTTATTGCTATAATTTTTATTTCTACAAGGACAAACATTATTCATTTTAGTACAACCTTCTGCCACTTCTAATAATCCATAAAATTTAAGTCAATGGCTGTTAGAACAAAATGGAGTTTATGAATCAAATATGAATTCAACTCAACATACATAGACCAAACGGATGACGGGGTTTACGGAACTCGTTGGATTATAAACATGAAAGGAAGGATTAAAATTTCCCATCTCATCTGAGCACATCTCAAAAAAAATGAATGATTCCATTAAATTATTACATTACTGTATCAATGGTAGACGGTTCAATCTTGGAAAATTTGGAAATATTTTAGTCTAATTAAAAGGTCAAAATATTATATTTGAGCAAATAAATAATTAGTCAGATATAGTGTTTAATAATCTTAGGTATTGGATAAATGTTTAACTAAAACATTGACCTATGGAAATAACGAAAACTAACCAATCTCAGAAGCGAAAAGAGGGGGAGAGGGAGGGGATGTTACTTGGGTTATATAAGACGCATCTTCTGTGTGACTAAGCAATAGGTGAACAGTTTTTGAAAATGGTGTTCGTACGAAACGTGTCAACAAATTTAAGACAAATGGAGTGATGGAAAAATTTACGTAAATTTGCAATGCACTCCGGCTAAATATGAAACTTTAAATATAGCACTGAAAGTATAAATTAAAAGTTATACATATAACAATATTAATAATTATTTTTTGTTTTATCTTTCCCTACTCTTCCCTCACCATAAACATATTAATAACTTTTTTTTCTTCTCTATAATAACATTTCCTGTTTTGTTCAATTAATGTCCAGTTGATCAGCTAACGTTTAGTTTTCATCCTATGACATTCAGATTTTTTAAAATTAGAAGTAAACTTTACTTAGTGAACACAGACTTTCCTGGTCTTAATAAGACAAATCTCTCTTAACTTTCAACTATCAATAATATCCATTTCATTTATTATCTATTGCTTTTTGACAAAGCCATAATTTATGCAGCAAAAGTAATTATTGAATACAATATATCTTACAAGTAAAACAAAATATAATTGTTCAATATTCACCATCCTAAAGTACAATTTAAGTTTATAAAATAGGCTTTTCTACATTCATGTTAAAGTAATTAAAAAAATACATCATAAGGTAACATCTACACAATAATAAAAATTAACGAAATGGTAATCGCCTTATTGAATTGCTTTCATAATTTATACAAAAACTTAATTAAAGATTGTTTCATGATTTGTTAACATCCATATCATACACATATAGTCAGCCACAGAACATATTTAATTAATATATAACAATTCCAGCTTCCTGTAATTAAAAGTCATATTTATCAAGTGATTTTTATCACTTAACTTACTATATGTTAGCGGATTATCTATTGTCCATTAGAGCTTTTCTATCCTTATAAGGTTACTTCATTATTAACATGTGGGATTCCGTGTGCAACTGGACAATTTTCCAGCTGTATTGTTCTGTTGTATCTAGTTCAGTTTTTATGTATTTCATTTCCTTGGCTTTATATTTCTTTCCACCAAATGTACTCTAACTTGTCTTTATAGTTTCAAATATTCCTTCTAGAAGGCTAACATTTAGGTTGCTTTTTTCATTAAATGTGTCAAAAGGATTTGTTACCAATTTTAGTTCAGATATGCTATTTTATACTTTAAAATATTTAACTATTTATATAAGTCATTTATAGAATTGTCCTTAGTTATTAACACTGTTTTTTTTTTCCTACGGCTCTGTTCTTTCATAGTTTACTTACGAAAAATACAACAAAAAAAAAATAAATAAAATAACTTTAGATAATACAATGTTTTGTTTAATTCGTACATTTTTATGAATATAATTTGCAGTTAAGGTGTATACTTGACGCAACTAACAACGTTGACATTTTACGTCTCGTTAAAACAATAACAAAGTAAACAATTTTCAATTTCTAGTTTAAAGGATAAAAATCAAAAATACTTAAAATTAAAAACCCTTTAAACTAAACTAAAACGCTAGATTATTACATTACAAAAGAACAGACTTGAGGAAAATACTGTCAAAATAAAACTCCGTCAAATAATATACTTATAGCAAAAGCACAGCTACGCGATAAGTGTTCCTTTTTACCGCTTATTCATACCACTTGATCATCATCGCTCATTCTATTTTTAATTAATTTTCAGTAAATATTGTGTTATTTGAAAATAATTGAACTTGGCTTTCCAATTATCTTTGTACTCAGGCAACTTAAGAGTTTCATCATAAACCAAAAAAACATTTACCTTCTTAAATCACTTTTGTTGTATTACTACTAAAATCTAATTTTGTATTTTGACATATACTCCACTTAAATTGCTCAACATTTAGAATTATTTAAACCACTATTACTTTAGATAATACAGAACAAACCCCCCTCTTACCCTCATCATAATTCAATATCATAGAAAATATATAATATCTATAAACATCTGTTAAATATTGAAAGTGAGAAACAATCTAGTATCAAACACTTGAGATATTGAGGGAAAATACTTTTATAGAGAGAAAAAGTAAAAATATATTGGAAAAAATACTATCTGAGATTTATAAAATATTTTTGAACCCTGCAAAGAAGGGGGTTTGAATTAGAGACAAATTCTTCCCTACTGACTAAATTCCGTTTATTTTAATCACCTATTTTAAAATTATATTCTGTTTAAACATTCTTTTAAAATACAAATACATCCTAAATCTACATATTAAATTATTAAAATTATGTTCAAATCAGTATTAAATATTTAATTTTATCAACTAATCAACTACAATGTTAAATAATATCCATCAGTTTAAATACTTTAAGTAAGGACCTAGTCTAACCGAGGAACGAAAATGAAATTAATAACAGAATAAAAATAATGACTCGGCTAAAAACAAACCAATGCAACTGATTAGGGCCGATAATATAGAAGATGTTCTCCTTTAAACAACAATATAAACATTGTAATGTGTTTATACAATATCTATTCATTGTATATGTATAATTTAATACTCACACAGCCCCTCTACAATTCCCTCATTATTGGGTCACGACACTCCAATGATTGATTGGGATTTCCATCCATCTTGCTTGCTTTGGAAGTCCTATTTTGGTAGTTTTTAATTGGTGCTCGACTTTCACACATTCTATATGGAACTCAAGGTAAGGTTGACGACCCAAATATTGATCTCAGTCTGTCAACTCGAACTGAGGTGACAAATCGACTTTTTATCCAAGTCAAACCCAACGTAACTTCAAAGAAATATAAAAACTTTTTAAACGTTCTTTATAATTTATATCCTAACAACTCGCACAACACTTTCCGTGATACATGATTTGGAAGTAATAAAAGGAAAACTATATAAGTAGTATTATTAAGTTTACAAGGAAGTAGATTGGCGTGACAAAGGAAGTGTGCGTGCCTTAGGCAGCATGACACGACTGTCATTCAAACTATGGATTTCCCATCAGATAATATCATGACTTACAGTCTTGTACCACATGTCAATTTTAATTTTATAACGTGATCACTCAAGTCGAATAAATATCAGTTTAACATCAGATCTGAGAATATAACTTTTGTTTGAAATTTGTACACATTCCTATCAGATAACTAATTGCCCTTTTCTAATAATTAATTATTATAAATTGGGATTCAAAACGTAATATTGTAAACGTCACGCATTATATGTGATGACAAGATATGACTAAGTTCATAACTTTTGGTTTTACAACTGTTAAAATGCCCACTGAGACACCCAACCTACACAAATTATGTTATTTTATAAGATAACGGGATGATTCAAAAAATTCTTAATATATTTGATAATTTTAAAACAACCGTTTCGTATTTTTAAGTTAAAAACATAATCATGGAATAAAAAACCTTGCTTATGTACAAAATCTATTTTATTATTTTTTTTTTTAAATAAAATTCTGCTACTTTTATAGTGATGCTTAATTAAATTATAAATTATCCCTCCTCAGATGTCTGTGCATTGTGAGTATGGGTGTGGCCTATGAAACTATCTAAGACAATGTTATCAAACCTTTTACACCGATTATACATAACAAATTTCACACTTGACCAAATGCAAGGCTACAATATTACATTACACATTCAGATCTACATTAGGCTGCCAAATATGTTCCTGAAATATATTGTATGGTGTAATGAGTTAAAGTTTCAATTATCTCAATAACTATATTATCTAAATTGATATTCCATAAAAAAAAGTAAAAGTTATACTTTGTTTACAATATTGAGGCAGGGGACTAAAATGATTTTTAATATGACCATTAAATTTTACAAATTTAACTTAATTCCAGCTTCTACTGGATAACGTAATCAATTCATTTTAAATTTATTGTACTTTAAATTATGTCTTTCAAATACATGAATTTTCTAACATATTAGTTTCGCAAATATGCTTTATTATTTAAAATATATACTGACTTAATGCTAAAATATGTGTTGCCGTATTGCTAAAATCAGTTGTCTGAAGAAGACTGCATTTGTTAAATTACCTTAGAAAGTATGTTGTCACGTTTAGTCTGTACAATTACTATGTTAATGCTGCACACAAGAGACTTGTTTCTTCACTTACAGATAAGAAGTCGTGTTTTGGAAATGTATCAAACAATAATCGTAGTCGAATCCCAGAAAATTGTAGTAATTTTTACTATGACAAATTGAAAGTAAACGAGAAATAAATATCATAAATATTAGAAACTACGCTCACTAGAGCAGTTTTAAATTTTCATATATTTATAATATGATAAAGTATATTCGTTAATTTTATAACACGAAGGTTAATTGAAAGCTATCATTTGGTCGTACTTTCAACGTACATGTGCGTTTATAATCTGCCGTCAGGGTTGCGTCCGATGCTACCTTTGTCATTCATAATATTGATTTCCCATAACATAATTGTACGAACTTTGAGAACTGACATGTGCCACTTGTAAAACACAATACATATATTTTACTTCGCATACACTATAATACTAAATTAGACTTTATCGAGTGCGTCGTAAATTTAAATGATTATAAATAATTTAAATAAATATCGCCAGATATATATCGTAATTCAAATCAGATGCTGCATTAATGACGATTTATTGGGATGGGTAATTGTTAAATTGCTTCATGTAATACAGTTTGTTAGTAAAATTTTGTTTTGAAAAGTGGGAAAATGTCTTTTTAGAAGCGTCAACGGAATTTTCGTCGATATCGCTTGTTACAGTGTCTTAATTTTTTTATATTTATCATAATGTAAGTTATAAATTTTAAAAATAACCCTTTCAGGGATTTAAATTAACAAAACGAATATTAATCGATAATTACCAAATTAAGCAATTAAAAAATAACTCAATTATGAACATTCCATTTAGATTCACGCCTCAATTGGGTAAACATCATCAATTTAATTTCTAAACAGGATTTATCTTACATGGCCTGGAGTTATATTCATCACTGAAAGCCAGGCTTGAGTTCTAAATGAGCTCAGCTTAATTGGTGTTCCGTAAAAGTAAATGAGCAGTCTAAACAGAGTGGTACATTAATATATTAGATTCACATTATCATAATTAATTTTTCATAAAATAGTAAATAATATAACATAATAAAATATTTATAAAATCCTTATACAACTCCTTTTTATTATTATATAACTCTAGATTCTAAGGATTATGTTATTTCACAAAAAATAAAAGGGAGAGAACAATGTTTGACAAGCAGAAGCAATTATTTGTGTCTCGTGTGTTGTGTGCGCGCGCGCGTGTGTGTGTGTGTGTGTGCTATTGTAAACACTCTCCTGTTTTATGGATTTTCTGCTTGTTTATATTTCCGAACAATAAAAATAAAATTCTCTGGAATTAAGTAATTCAAAATGCGAAGCTGCATGTCTTCTATGGATCACACACTGATTCGTATTTACAAATTCAACATATTTTTGTTCTAATCATATTGCGGACATTAAAAACTTAAATAGTTCTGTAAAAAGAGAAAAACTAAAACCATCCGATAAGAAAAACAAATATTAGAGACTAGCGTGAACAGAAACCTTAAGGTAAATAACATATCCTTAAATAATCTTTATAAAAACAAATAATATAAAGCCTCGCAAGTAATTTATTTCTCAACATACACTTAACCGATTTGTATGAACACAACGTTTGGGGAGGAAAGTAGAAAAAAAAAAACAGTCAAATCGACACTTGTACAAACGTTCTAGATTATATTTTCTAAAAATATGAAACATATTAATCTAATTCTATGTTTAGCTAGTGTTAAAGAGTGTTTAGGTCGTGTAAATAAAGTCTAAACATTTTTGCAAAATTCTATTTTAGACTTCATAACTTTTGGCCTGGAGCAATAAGATTCAATCCTAAACTACTATATTTTGTGTCTAAACTACAGTCCAGTTTTATATACTTTCCTGAATCAGTTACCACGTTTAACAATGTCATAAGTAGGCCCTAATACTCAGCAAACAAAATCATGTCAAATACAAGTGCTTTCACAAATACAGAATAAAGCGCTGTCTACTAAATCTTTGTATCACTTTATTTGTTTCAGATAAAATTAAGTGAAAGCCTGTGCAACATTACTTATCGATATTTAGTTTATTTGACAGACAAAACCCATTTCCCTCGGGCAATGGAGTGGAACGACTAACGATTTATTAACAACTCTCTTAATTGCTGTCTTCTTAACGTGGCAGCTTAAAGGAAAACTAATGTCAAACGTTTGTTTTCTCTCCACAAGACGTCTTACGTTGGGTGACAATATTCATTAAATTGTCGTTATTCAATTAATTTTAGTTTTGTAATAAATTTATATCATTTTAGTACTATAGATATTAATATTAATTTCAATTATTTAAAAAAACATCATTTAATGATTTGTACAGAGTGATTCAAGTTTAAATTGCAAAGCAATATTTCGGTACCTGATTCTAGACCTAAAAATAATGAAAAATATTTAAATAAATAATTGAGTAAAAACATGAAAATCTTTGGTTTCTTGTATTTCTCTGTAACATGTATCACTTTGCTTGAACGAAACGCACAATTATTTTCCTGTTTCATTATTCAACAGGGAACTCTTTGAATGTGTTCCAAATTGTAGCCATTGTTTCCAGTTAAAAAAATTAACCTCTTGTTTCTATCACTCAATTGTTAATTGAAAGATATTGTCATTCACTAAAGACCAAAGGAAAAGCAAATTAATCTACATAATTTAAAAGACAAATTATAAAGTTAAAACAAAGAAATGTTGTAAAACATTGCCTTAACTATAGCACTCACCCATCCCTAACACATACCTTAAAAAAATACAATAAAAATTATCATAGAAATTTTATTTCTATAAATGTTAAATAAAAAGTGAAATAAACTATACATGCGGTGAAATGGGTAGAGAATATTTATATAAATAACTTATTTCATAACAGGCACGTAGCCGATTTTTTAGTTTTTTATACTAATAGGCCCTAACTGGAGTACTGGAGAGATAGCGACTAATATAGCTCGTTCGTAGCCTCATAGGTTGCAAAGTTTTATCAAAATCATTACAGCCTACTTTGACAAAATATTAATATGTGTTTCTTCTCGAGGGAGTCACCCCCTGAATTTTGAGTTGCAATAATATTTTTGCAAAGTCCCGAAAATTGGACAAAATATATCCACATACCAAATTGTATTAAAATCTGTCCACTTGATTATACGGTACAGGCGGA
The DNA here is from genome assembly GCA_963513935.1 of Aphrophora alni. Taxonomy (NCBI): domain Eukaryota; kingdom Metazoa; phylum Arthropoda; class Insecta; order Hemiptera; family Aphrophoridae; genus Aphrophora; species Aphrophora alni. Next base: position 1,931,735 of record OY740770.1, read on the forward strand.
TATCAAAAAATAAAACACTTGTTTTTGTCTCAAATTAAGAATACAGACTGAATTGTTTCTGACGTAGTACCTTTTAATCCAATCTACTTAGCTCGTTTAAAGAGAAAAGAGCAACTAGGTTGACAAAAAATTAAAAATAACCTGTAAATTTACAGCAAAATCAAATAATAGCATTGAAAAAAAAAAAGAAATGTTATTAGAGTGAACTCGAGGGATGTAAAATAAATTGATTGATAAGAAATAACAATATAACGTTAAAATTGAAGAGATCGTTCATAAATGGCGTAACATGTGGGAGCGTGTTTTCGGTACAACAGAAATCGTGTTATTCACTGGTGACGTATGCAACAGTATGCTAAGTTGAGGCTTTAGGATTGTTATAAATGTTGCGAAGTATTTCCTTAGTGTAATCGTGGACTAACTTTAGAGTTCTGTTGCAAGATATCCAAGTCAATATCTGGTCGTTATCTGTGACAAACCAACCTTCTTAGTTTTTTCTCTAGTATTTAATATATAGTTGTGTTGTAAACATAAACTGTAATAACAAATTGCATTCATTATTTGGAAATTTTGTTATATTTGAGTATTTTATTCCTTAAAATGAGTTTACCTATTATATCCCATCCGGTGTTTTTAAAAGTAGGGAGCAAAAATGCTAAAGTGCGTTCAAAGGTTACAAAAAATAACGCGACAGTTAAGGTAGTATTAGGTATTTGATTTAGATGATAACACTGTAATTGTAATTTGTACTATACCAATGTAGGTTTATGCTAACATTTGACCATGTAACTTCGGTAGTCACACGATCGTTATGGTCACTGAACTTCCCTTTAAAATACCGTATGAATAACTTCACCCAAATTGAACCACTATTCATACAGCCCCCTCTCGACCGATCAATTAATTTGTATTGTGCGAAATAGTTCACAACAGAAGATCTTTTCACAAGTACAAGAAAACTTTAGAAGTTATTTTTAATTGTAAAAACAAATCAGTAATTTATATCTGAAAATTATTAACAATGTTTTGTCACAGTTATTCAAAAAGTTAAAGGTACATTTCAAAAAACTTTTGCGAATTAATTAAAAACAACAATTTACGACAAATTGTTTGTAACGAGTTGCTAGAATCGCAGACCACATGTTTATAAGGACTAGTTACAACTTACACAACTGTTAAGAAATGTTAAGTAATCACTAGTCAATAAAAAAATAATTTCTGGTATGATTTATTTAAATTGGCATAATAGAAGCAATACAATCAACCAGTTGAACGGAATCTTTTCCTTGCTAAAGGCAATAATAAAACGAGTAATCTTCTTTTATCGCATAACCTCTTCCCTTAAGCACTGGATTACTGGGCAATATTATTGTCAATTTGTTGTCAATGCTGTAAAATGTAAAAATTTGTTTTTTTCTTTTCTGTAATAAAATCAGAGTAGTTCAGCAAAATACAATAATGATATTGGAACTCTTCCTATTACTGCCATTGTTCTCTAGTGATGATCTTCACTTGGTGGAATTTTTTTTCTTAAAATTTCATTTTCCTATAGATTATTTTCGAAAATATATTAGATTGTTATGATTTAAACATCTACATTTTCCCCAAAATAGATATACAAATTTTTTAATAATCTATTATTTTCAAAACAATCACGTTATCTTCAAAATATAGGACGGTGGAAATTTAACTGTTTGGGAAACAATAAATGTAACTTAAGTTTAAAAATTATTACATCCGATTAAAAATATTCATAAACTGATTCAAGTATTATAAATAAATGAATATCCTTGCATTGGATTCAAGCCTTTTTGGCAGTATCCCTGGGAATGAAATATCATCCAGACTTGGTCCCAATACAATCCTTCTAAAGGTATTTCTCTGACAGCTGTTCATACTTCGAAGTCAAATACACAAGAAGAAAGGTACAAAAGGGCAACGTACATCAACTCATTGAATTCCAGAAATATAACTCCCGTCAAGGGCATTTAGTAATGTCTCACAATCCCTTCTACAGTATGTGAGTAATCATGGTGTGAATGCGAGTTTGTTGAGGAAGATTGAGGAAAGTAAAGACAAGAACCCATCAATAGAGGTTCTGTCGACATCTCACCTGGAATTCTTTGTCAAAAATAAAGTGAAAACAAAATATTTCAGCGTTCAAGAGAACGATGAACACAAAAAATATATATTTCCAAGATAAATAATACTTGCTTTGTCAATTGAAAGAACCGAAAATACAATATGTATCGGAATATTTCTGAATATATTGAAATATATTAAACAACAATAGAAAAACTTTTAACCTTCTCGAAAGGTTTAGAATAAGGGGTGTATTTCTCCGTTCCCTAACTTTGCAGGTTATCACATTTTGCGAACGTGTCAGAATTTTGTAAGCCTAAGTGTTAATTTTATTATTATTACTCTAAAGTGTATATTAACGCGTGTCAAATTATGAAAACATTAAATAAATAGCAGTAAATTCCTAGGAAGCTAAGTGATTTTAAGGTGTAATTTAAACATAATTATAATGAGGCGTATCACTTGTATTTGTACTTGTGAATTTATTTAAGCATTGTCCCTGGTTATGGTGCGGTTTTTAGTATTTTATAGTTTTCAAAAGATAAATAATGGTAAGGTTTATAAACTCTTTAATCTTGTTAAAATGCGGCAAAGAAATTCCTTTAACACCTTCATTACCGTAGCGTCAGTTTGAAATAGATAACTTCAGGTGTTTTTCTGTTGTATATTATTATAACTACAGTTGTTTTGACATATTTTATTTTATATACATTTATTTGTGAACAAAAAAGAGGATGTCCAAGGGAAAGTTATAACATTTTAATTAATATTTATGAGTATAAATGGAAATCACCATAGATTGTAAATCTTGAAATTGGCTTTGTCAGCCATAGAGTCATAGAGATAGTTAATTTTCTATTCATTTTGTAAATTAAATAATTCATATTGTATTACTTTGTTGTTTAGAGATAAAAACCTGTCCATCGTCGTTGCCTTATATAAATCGTAAAAAGGGGACAAAAATAAAAACCTCAAGCATTGGAATACTCTAATAATAGCGTAAGGTAGAGGTAAAACAATAGTAGGTAAAAAGAGGACCTAATAGGAGAACTGAAAGACAGAGATTTAATACAAGAATGTATGTAAAAAAAAGGTGTGGATACAGCAAGGATCCTCTGGTTACCAAGTCAGTACTCAGTACCGTGAGCCCCTGAGATACAAGGAATATTTTATGTTGCCATGGTAAGTACGCTAATGGATATCTAGAAATGTTTCAACGCAACAGTGTTAACGCAGATGTATATGATGATATCAAAACCAATATATATTCCTGTATTGATAGTTAATGCATTACGATATATATTTCTGGGAAGTATCAAGTCAAATATAATTTATAAAATTCACCAAATTGTATTTTTATAACTTACACTAATTAATATCAAAGATAAAACCTAGTTTTCTCTTAACCAACTTAAATACGACATGATTGTAACAAAAGTAGTAATAATAAATGCGAGTAAGATCAAAAGAAAACATGTTACGTCAATATTGTTGAACTAACTATGTGTTACTTTACTGAACAGTTGTGAATGCTTTACTGTATCAAACTGTATTTCATCCAATATCAATATTTGTTATTACAAGAAAAATACTTCGACCAACCAATGTTACGGTGTTTAGATAAAATAAGAAATTATAAAAAATAAAACTTAATTGACAATAGAATATAAAAACTTTAATACCCTTATCTCTCTATTGATTATCCTTTCTTTAAAATCTAAGGCAGTGACACAGTCACTAATAATTGCAATCCGCCATAAAACAGATTTCACTTATCAAGTCAAATTAACTTATAACTCAGTATTTTATTTTGTAAACTGACCCTAATTACCTGTGTCTAACGGTTAAATTCTGTTAAACACCTTGCACTGGACACTCAACTAATTAATTGCTCTATCTTTTTACCAGGTAAAGTAGTCAGTCATTCAAACTATCCGTTTAATGTTCCTATATACAATAACACTCATGTTGTTTAATTAATAAATTGCAGTTTCAATAATTTTTGTATTGCATACTTTTGTTGATGTTTAAATGCGAAGAACTATCCATCATAATCGCCTTTTAAAAAAAGGAAGAGAATAACATTACATTAATATCCCACAAAATCTCTAATAACGTCAGGGTCAAGAATAGAACAAGATTTGTTCAAGGAAGAACTAATTGGAAAAAAATGATAGAGAGGAATCTAATTGAATATTACATGAACCAGCTACGTAAAACGTGAAATACGATTGGAAATTATCCAAAATGTAGGTAAATTGGCTGATATTAACCTGTTTTGTATTTTCAATTGTGTAAGCCCCCAAAAATGCATGTAAAATGAAGGTAAATGGGCTGAAGTTAGCTTATTATGAATTTTCAATTCCGTAAATACCTAAAAAAATCCATGTACTAATTGTAAAATAAGCCTTAAAAATGTAAATGGGCTGAAAATAACTCTTAAAGTATTATTAATTATGTAACCTTCTAAAAACTCATGTACGAATGTAAAATACCCCTAAATGAAGGTAAATGTGCTGAAAAGAAAACTTTATTTAGAGTACAAAAATTTTTTTGCAGTTTGACTTCGTATTTGAGTTATCGACCATCTTTATTCTTTCACGGTTTTGGGATCATCCCTCATATTGTGGGGTTTTTCACCCCTTATTTAGGCTCTTATAAAATTTAATAAACCTAATGTTCCTTTTTATTACTTACTTTTCTGTTTATAGAGTAAAAAGTTGTGGTCGAAGGAAAAAACCTACTCTTTCACTTTTTCATTTATTCCTATCTTTCTTTCCAGTAAAACAATTGTGATCTTATATAAGGTAATAAACCTACGCTTTCATTTTCATCAATATTCTTAAAAATGTTTACCTTAATAAAGTAGCTTAAAACTAACCAATGATATATTGGATAGAATCTTTATCGACAAAGTTTATGTAGACTGTAACAATGTCGTACTTTTTAAAAGTAAATTTTGGTTAAAATTTCGTGTGTTTGGAATATAAATTTGTCAAAGATACAACGTTGTGTACAGTGAAAAGTTTCTTACAACGTTGTCTAAAGTAGAAATTTCGTATTCCATAAAATTATCTTATGGAGATTGTGAGTTTGGTCAATTTTATCATGAAATAAATTAATGCCATACTCAGGTGTTTAAATGAAAGCTGACATTTGGTCGTAATAATATACATTGGTGTGTATTATTTGATTTCTCAGTTGCGTGCAAAGTTGTCGTTGTCATTCATAAAAATAATTTGGCATACGATAGTTGCCAACACTGATATTAAAATTTGCCTCATGTTAAACGCAATGCCGGTATTTATACCATAATTAAAATATCAACTTTACTAATTTGGCTGTTAGTACAAATTAAACTAACACCACTAACTTGTGTGGTGTTAATTTACTAATTTGTTAAAACAAATTATTTAATTTTACTAAATCCTAATGAATATTTATTCCCGTCCATATCAGGCGTTATATTCTAAATAATATCATAGATTAGGAATTTTGTAATATTTGTGAATAATCTTCAAAAATCGTCAGGTATTTAAAGTAAAGTGAAAAATAATTTGTTTTTTAACAAATACGTATTTTTATTGCCATTTATCTTTATATAACTTTTTTAGATACAATAATCACGTCCTTACAGGGGTTTTATGTTTAAGAAGTCAAATTGTAATTAATTACAATAACAAAGAAATTTTAAATCAAACCATTTTTATTATTTCATATTAATTATAAACAAAACTTTTAATAATTCATCAGTTTAAATTATTATTATTATTTTTAACATGTACAGAAGTTCGTTTTAAAATAAAAAAAAAGGTAAAATATCCACTAAAGGAAAGTTGTGCGAAAGCATAGAAAATGGATGTTCTCTAGCAAAGATAACAATGACGTCTCTTAGTAATCACAAGAAACAGTCTGAAATCCAAATTTTATATTATTCGATTATTACAAAATACTATTTCTGTTTTTCCCTGGTCTACCGTTGAAGAGAGATTTTTATTTTGAAAGTTAAAAGGGAATTTTATAACTCGTTTGATTAAAGTTCGTTCCTAAAGGAGGTTTAGACTAGGTACTTAGTTATAGCTTCCCCATGATAAATTATGCATTTCCTGAGCCTTTATCAGTTTCTCCAAAAGATACACGCTTACAATTTTTGACCATTATTACCTTATTTCATGACAAAATTGTTTTCTTAATAGTTTTTAATCACGTTGTTTGAATATTATTATATTTTATCGGTCCAAACATAAATTCATTTTAAAACCTTTCGTTACGAGTGAACACACAAGTAGTTATTAATTTGAATTTTATGTTTTAAGTAATTCCTGACAAAACTGAACATAAAATTGAAATAAATAAACACAACTTTCGGAAAAGACCATTTTAAAAATACATGCTTTTTAAAAATTTAATCCAAATAAATATTATAAATTTTGTATGGTTTTGTAAATTGTTTTATATTTTAAAAGAATTCTCTATATACGTTTCAAATGAACTCCAAGCCTTTAAAATATATGTTTTAAACAACAAATCGTGTTTTTTTAAAAATAATTTCGTGTTAAATTTAGTTGGCAACAGGGGTTTATTTCAAGGAAATATAATAATAATGGTTTTAAAAGTGAACACATTTCTTTTGAACAACAAAATGTGTTTTATTTTTTTACATTTCGTGTTAAATACAGTTGGCAACAGGGGATTATTTGAAAGAAATAATAATAATAATAATAATAATAATAATAATAATAATAATAATAATAATAATAATCGTCTTAAAAGTTAAATTATGTTTTAAACAACAAAATGTGTTGTTTTTTTTATAATTTCGTGTTAAATACAGTTGGAAACAGGGGATTATTTCAGATAAATATAATAGACTAATATTAGCTTAAAAGTGAAAAATATTTGTTTACCTGTAAGACTGCCGATAGTTAGATTCCGAAAACAACAACATAAAGAGAGAGAAAGCTCGTGCTGGTGTACTGAGCAAGATATTCCCTGATGTGAGAAATAATTGACAGATCGGGTTGTAAATGGTTGATCGTGTTTAGCAAAGCAAACTCTAGATTTTAGTTTACTAATAATATCTGACTCCCTACGGATGAAAGACTTTTTTCAATTATCACATTAATTTTGTATAACAGCATAATGTTTTTTCACCAACAAATAAAATAGACTTATTATGAACACATGTTTTACACAATAAACCAGGTAAAAGAAAAAAAAGTGTTTTCTCAATACCCTAAATCTAAAGAAGTGACATGTTTTAAGACTTATTTTTTGACTTTCTTAAAATTTAAGCACAATCGACATATATATTTTTAAAGTTCAATGTGTCTTTTTAAATATTGTTAAGGTTGAAAATGATTGGTGTGAATAACGATTTAATCAACTAATAAATATAATCGTTTGTAATATCTTACATAACACACATATTTACAAATCGGAACATGTACTTCGACTGTAAAATTAGAAAAAAGACTTAAGCAACATTTTGCAAAAAAATATAATAATTTATTCGATCAAAACCGCATGATGTGAAATTATAAAAATCATCGAATACGTTTTGATGTTAAAATTGAACTGAAATCAAAGAACAAAAGGTTGAATTATTTACAGCTTAATTTATACAAAGATACTATTAGTGTAGTTAAAATAAACTGTTGACTTCACACTGTTGTAATTTGATTCGTGTTGATTTTTTTATAGAATTAAACGTTTATAGAAACCAACGACAAATTCCAACTCAGATCTCCCAATTCAAAAATATATTTTGTAATTAGTGTGATTACACATGGTTAAGGGATGTCGCTTATCAAGAACTTTGTATTTAGCATCAACGTGACAACTTCGGCCGTCAAACTTCCATGAGTATTTAGTATTATCTTTTATAGTGTCTTTGTTAACATTATATTCCGTGACGAATCTTGTAGTCCTTTGATGGAACAAGTAAAGTATTAACGGAGATAATAAATATTTTATAGACACGCTCCCACCCTGTGTGCTTATATTTATGTAACAAGTGAAACGACCACTAATGTACTACATTTTTATTTGTCGAACTTCCCACTGGGAGAGTGTAAATGTCTGACAGATATTTATATCAATTTATTTGTTTATATTACAATTAAGCCAATGCCTTTTTAACATCACTTATAATTATTTTGTTTACTTGACAGACAAAACCCATTTCCCTCGGGCAGTGGGGTGGATTGGACTTTGAACGACTATCGATTTATTAACCGCCATCTTAATTGTTGTCTTCCTAAAGTGGCAGCCAATAGTACTGCAAAATGTTTGTTTACGCTCTCTAGAAATTGTATGTTATTAAGGTTTGGTGACAGTATGCATTTTGATTTCCTATACTGATATAGAGGTATCTATATCCATATTTGATTGTTTAAAAATCGATGTCAAGTTTTTGCAGGCATATCCGTTTTGTCTGTCCTCTTCAGCATAAACGCTAAAAACCGAATCAATAAAATTTGGTATGTTGATATATTTTGGTAATATCTAGTAATTGTTTAAAACATTCTTTTATTAAATAAATTTTTTTTTCTAGATGCGGAAGAAAAGACACAGTTTCTCAAAATCCGTTCTAACTATTTTAAACAATTTTTTTAAGGAACAAAATAAAACGCTTTATTTTCCATATCTCCAAAAAATACTCGTCACTTAGGAGTAACACAAATCGACTGAGGCTGTAATAAAATAAGTTATTTTTAAAAATCAGTACTACTACTAATACTTCCTTAAAATTTAAGTGAAATGAGGAGTAATGTTCAAAATTGTAAATATTTCCCCTTTTTTGTTGTTTAATCAAAGCTTTATATACAGCAATAGACTTTATTTAGACCAATCAATTCAGAATTTTGTTTTAAATACACAACTTGCAGAAAGATTTCGTTCCAAGCTAAACTTAGGTATTGTAAACACTACCAAGAATTATGTTTTCGGTTTTTTTCGATAACACGTTTATTCTTTAACGTGTAGAAAAATAGTTATTTTGTCGTTTTAAGAGAAATTTTTTGTCGCTTTACATTTTGTGTTTAATTGATTGTAAATATTACCATTACATTTATACATTTACATTTATATTTATATATTCTTGAAGGCAGGGTTTAATACCAAAAGGTTTTAATATGACTAAGAATTTATAGAGTAAAAAATCATAGTTATTGATTTCCTACAAAATACAAATTCCATATTCTCCTGTCATAAAACTGAGCATCTGCATATCAACTCTGCAAAACTGTACCGTCCCAGTTTTCAGTCCTAAACAGAATTACTCTGTCAACCAATGTGACTCTCCTCGGATCACCTCCAGAGATGTTAAGCACTTTTGTCACTTCATTTCATTCAAAAGTTTTCAATTTTAGAATGTAATTCTCATTTCAAGCAATGATTATAAAATAATGATAACTTTATTGTATTACTTACCTTTATTGAACTATTTTGTAACAAACTAATTTCTATTTGAAAAACGTTGTACGACTTTGTCAATCTTCACTAAATTTATCTTTATGAAAACGGTTGGAAATATATTTATTTTTAAAATGTATATAAAAGATAACATGATCTCAAATTATATGTTTTACTACGTCCTTTTGTTTAGATATACTACTAGTTTAGGTATAGCCTATTTGAAGCTACAAGTTAGATTTGACTAACTACGACTTACACTGAAAACCTGTTTCTGTCTCCAGAGATGCCATCTTCAGATTTTATATAAATATTTAGTTAATAACGGCGTACATGTCTTTTTATACTCTTTGATTACCGACTGCCAAAATAACACTTATAGTTTGTGAAAAATTAGTTTTAGTTTATTTATATTTATTTGGTTTTGTGATCAGTACGTGGGGAAATGTTTGCAACACTTATTAAAATAATTAGTATGCATAATGTATTTAATGAAATTTTATTGTTTATGACCTCATATACGCCCTATTTATGATACACATCAAATACGTATGTTAATATCTTCGGGGAAAAGTAACATAATAACTATACAATAAACCTAAACCTCCAATAAAAGATCCAAGAAAATTCGAACCGTTCTATGATGTCATTTAAAAGTCAAAGATTTCAATTTGATCAAATATTTTAGGTACTGATTTAAAGGACGTGTTAATTTCAAAACATGTTTTTTTTTTTAATTGCATGATAAAAATAACTTTATGCAAATCGAACAAATTAATTACATTATAAGCATTTAGGAGATACATTTTGCTACGTTTCTGGGACTTAATTAAAAGTACAATTATAATATTTTAATATATTTTATTTGTTGTTCATGAAAAGTTAACCAATTTCAAGCAAAGATAAAGTAAATAATAAAGAAAAATAAGACAGAATATAAGTCAATAAATATAGAAAATGTTTTCCAATCAAAAAACCCAATAACCTTTTCAGACAATAATTATATTTTCCCTTTACAACTTAACTGCACGAAGAAAACAAAACAAATTTTATCTGTATTTTATGAGATTAAATACAATAAAATTTCTTCTTTTCAGTTTAAAATTAACGATTGTTTAAAGTTTAATATAAATGAGATCATCTACTATAAGTCTAACAAAACCAATTGAGGTTAGGTTATAAAGATAGACTGTTGGACAAATCAGATTGGTCATTAAACGAAGCTTTGTTTGATCTTAGTTCAATACTGCAACCTCAATTGTGTTTCCTTCTGTTTAAGGATTAAGATAGTTCCGATCAAATATGTCCTACCTCAAATTCTAAAGGTAGATATTTTATAATTGATTTCAATAAATTACTTCTTTGTTACCAATAATATACTGAAATGTTTGCTTAATATTATTAGTAGATAATTGCATTGATACATATTTTAATTTAGAAAAATTTAAGAATAAATTATCTAAAATAAACGGAAACTTTTTCAATCACATTCACAACCAAAAAGTAACGAAACAAAACTATTCACAGCAAATTGTCGTCTTGTACATAAGTTATATATTTATAGAGGACCTAAACATGCTTATGACAAACATATTCTCTTCGTAAACACATCTTTTAATGACAGCGATCAAGGTTTACTGTACAGTAACGTTTTTTAATTGTAATTTTGAATTTTTTTTTATTATTATTAATTTTCATGCTTCACCAAGATTTGAACGTAATGGGTTGAACCGATTTTGAGAAATAAACTGTTAGATAAAAGCTCCAAGGCCGATTTTTATTTTCTTTACTAAGAACACAACAAATGATATGCCACTACCAATCAATATATTTTGGACTTAATCAAATGGTGTGAACTGTTTTTGAGAAATCCTTTTTTTTCTTTTTATTTTTATGTCATTTACCTCAAATTTAAAGTTGTCAATAAAAATACCTAGACTGGTCAAATAATGCTGTCATATCATATTTGATTAACAGTTAGACGCCCCACCTTAAAATAGGGTTAATAATAAACACATTTTCTTTTAGAAATAATAAAATACATTGGAAGAACAAGTGCGTGTATGACTGGATTAACTTTGAGAAATCATCAGGATTGTTTTATCATAATCTAAGCGTAAAATTGAGATTTTATAGAGCAACAAATTAGGGCAGCTTAAGATTAATATAGAAAACTAACAACGACTCAAAGGTCAATTATTGAAATAATTAAATATATATGAATAACGTATAAGCTATCAAGCGTACATAAAACAATTTGAATAAATTAACGATAGTTTTTTCTCTTTTCTAAGTGTAATAAGATTTTCTTATATGGGGTGTTTCATTTAATGTAGACTGTCTAAAAGTTAGCATTTACCCTTTTTTTATAAAGTACAATATTATTGTGACAGCAATTATATAAACAAGGTAATTTGCACACAATATTATGTTGTTTAAGATTAATTATTGAAAGTATTTTTGTACCTAATAATATAATAATATTTTATACTTAATTTGTACAATTTAATTTGACAATAAAATCTACTATTTCAGATACCTAACAATGGACTTATGAGATCAACTAATCCTTTAATTTATTATCAGTATTAAATAATTTTAAATAAATATTATCTTAATTGAATAAGTACGATATATAACTACTGTACTTGGAAATAACAATTCTGACTAGTAGCTTTGTACATAACTAAATTTAAAATATATTTAAACATTCTTCTAATGGATAAGTCTTCATTTAACTAAAAATATAATTAAAAAAATCAAACATCCGTCTAGTTTTATCGCTATGTAATGCTAGTGTATAACTTTCATGCTAATGTATAACTTTGTTTATAACTATTCATGCTGGTGTATAACGTTATTTAAATCTATTCGTGCTAGTGTATAACGTTATTTATAACTATTCATGCTAGTGTTTAACGTTATTTATAACTATTCATGCTAGTGTATAACGTTATATATAACTATTCATGCTAGTGTATAACGTTATACATAACTATTCATGCTAGTGTATAACGTTATTTAAATCTATTCGTGATAGTGTATAACGTTATTTATAACTATGCATGCTAGTGTACAACGTTATTTATAACTATTCATGCTAGTGTATAAAGTTATTTAAATCTATTCGTGCTAGTGTTTAACGTTATTTATAACTATTCATGCTAGTGTTTAACGTTATTTATAACTATTCATGCTAGGGTACAACGTTATTTATAACTATTCATGCTAGTGTATAACGTTATTTATAACTATTCAAAATGTATATTCTTCCACATAGCAGACACATATTTTTTTAAATATCTTACAAGAAAAGTGAGTAGAAATTAAAAGCCTAGCAACATCTCAGATCGAACTCCTACGTTTGACGGAAATGTGTTTGAAAATTGTGATTGCAGTGACAGTTTCGCCACCCACCCCTTCCAACTTCTATTGTATAGAAGACCTGAGAAGGAATGTCTCCCTGTGAATTAGTATCATTTATATATACAATTTACAATCTTTCCAAAATTTAAAACGTAGATTTACAAATAAATCAAAAGATCTTACTAGTAAAATAATTTGGAATTCTATTGAATATTAGGCTTTTAATAGCATGATAAATATTAACATTTAAGTCATTTAAAAAAAACACAGTTAAAATAACGTTTTGTTTTAAAAATATATTTATATAATATATATTTAACCTCTAAATTAGGACATGTGTAAACTGTTAATATGAAAATGAAAAACTACTGTGTGATACGTTTGTACAAATGTTATAAAAATAAACATAACGTCAGCAACCATTCGAAATTTAAGTACTATTTTTAATGAACATTCCCAAATAAACTGAATCTATCTTACAAGTTTCAATAAGATTAGACCAAAGTTACCATTGAATATTAATAAAAAAATTAAATGAGGGTTTGGGTACGTTAATTATTTATACTCCTCCCTGGCAGATCTCTTAGAGCCTATTAGACAAGCAGCTACACAACTATTCAGTCGGGTTCCTTTTCAACTATAGTGTGCTACTAATTGTAGCTTTTCAATTTTCCTCACGAAGCTAGGTAAATTCCATAAACTTTAAGTCCCCACGAGCATTGAAAGACTAACCTCCCCCCCCCCATTCACTAGACTAATCCGTGGTTGAATTACATATGCATGATTACACAAATATAATTATTAATCTACATAAGTTACAATTCAGAATTTGCTACTTTGAATATTAGTATTTCTATTTAAAAAAAATCTAATATTATTAGTACGAAAGAGTAGAGAAAACCTGTATTCATAAGCTACAACAAATGTAGCTTTACACACAGGGCCACATCATTTAAACTCTATTCTAATTGAAAACATCCAGTTCTTCAATATCATACATTTGAAATGTAAACAATCAACCCTTTCATAAACCAACAAGGGCCAATGTCTGTGTACAAGCTAATAGTGTTTGCTTAAATAAACAACATATACTTTAATTTGTAGACTTTAACAGCATAAAAACTGGTGCCAAAATTACGCTGTCAAAGTATACAAACTAGATTTTGGTCACGTTTATTTGGTTTATTTAGACAGACACGCTTAACTTGTTTACTGACATTGCCCCACGTTTGTTTGAGATATGGTTGACTATGGCAATGGTGAAATTTGTCTTACAGGTTGAAAAAAAAATCCTATTTAGTAATACCCATTTCAAATGTTTGACTTTAAGAGACATATAATACGCACGTATATATTCTATTCTTACTATTTCTTACCCATAAAATTGAATAACATTGAGTTTTGAGAAGACACTGAACTAAAGAAGTTAACGAAATAAATTATGAATATATTTAGTTCTATTTTAAAATTAACTTTACTATCTTCTATTACATACTGTGTCTAACATATTTAACTATAAAGCTGGGTATTTATTTTATTCAAACGATGTTCCGTTAAATATTTTACATAGAAAACTTTATTGTAGTAAACACTTTCATGACATCTCTTTGAAACTTTTCTATACCGCCATGACTAGTGTTTACAAATTTAACGAAGTAAAAACTAAATTAGGTAAAATAACAAATAAGGTATAATTACATGTATTATTTATAGTTCATCATACATACTGGATGTCTACAAACGACGCCCTACCGAAGCCTAAATTATTTATTTGATTCTCATAATCTCAAAAGGTAAACGACAATAAAAACAAATTTCAATTTTTTTTCTCGTGAGTGGGTATTTGATAAATGAATTTTGTTCATACCCGCTGTGGATTGAATTTTCTACCCTCACATTTTTCCAACTATTATGTTTGATGTATTTTGTGTGGCTGTATATACTAATGTATAATTTGTTATATCATTGTTTGTTTATTTGTTCACAACTTTTATAACATTGTATTATAACTGAACTCTATTATTGTTTATATCATTTTGCTATACAATTTATATTTGTAAAAATGTAATTAAGTTAGATAAATAAATTATATATTATCCTCAACCCTCAAAACAATTTATGTTTCAGCATGATGAAAAGTTAAAATGATTTTTCTTTTTACATGTAAAACGATTGTAAAATTAAAAGGCGGTAATGTTGAAAGTTGCCATTTTGAAGTACTGTAATTACAAAAAAAAGGTTGAATAGTCGAGGAATATGTAAAGTTAAATAATTGTTCTTTAGATGATTACGAAGGTTAACATGTGCTCTTAATAATTACACTTGTAGTAATTAAGAAAACTAAAATTACACTTTGAGATTGCAGATGATTTTAATTTTACTTTGAATTTTGTTGTTGTCTTAATCTGAACAATTATAAACATTCAAATTAAATACTTACTTTACTTTAGACTACTATTTCAAGATGTATCCTAAATTATTTGACTTTACGCAGTCATTTAAGCAAATGGTGCGTAAATGCACCTTGCCACTTCTTATTGATAACAAAACAGAATTTAAGACAAAATGGTAAATTTAACAATATATATAATGTTCGTTAATTCTTTTCAGAGCTTCAAAAAGAATATCAGATTATAGATTTTACTTCACCAGATATTACGTTGAATCCTACAGGGAAAGTTATGTTATTGATTACAAATCGTTATCTCGTTTTAACCGATCTAAATCCGTCTGAGGTTACCTGAGTCTCCAAAACAATGTATTTTGTATTGATGACCATCTGTCTATACAAAACATCTATACAGTGGTTTACAGCCCAAACACAAGGACCGATTTGCATTTATTTAATTTATTTAAGTGTATTTTAGCAATATCTCAATATTTTTTTATAAATTGTTTAAATTTTTGAAGTCTTCATCTATAGACTTTTAAATTAGTTTTATATAAAAAGTTGGTGATCATGAATAGAAAGCACAACTAATGCAGTTCAACAAGATTCCATTCACCTTCCAGTGAGATTCCTTTACTATGTTTTTGGCGAAATACACGACTACTTTCGTTTATATGAAAACCATATTAAAGATGGTTTAATAACTTTTTGTTTTTAAAAAAAGTTATAAATTATTAGTTTAATTTTTTTCCCACATATACGAGGTATAGAGAAAGTTACGTAATGGGTCAATTTTTATGTTTATATTCGTTTTGAGGTCACATGAGCCCAACAAGTGTTAGAAATTACGTTTTTAGTCGGACGTGCAGTTCCCTATAACCAAAACTGATAATAATTAAAATTGTAAGTTAGACAGACAATTATTTCATTTTCTAACTCAAAATTTGGGTGAAGGTGTTTAAAGAAATAACATCAAATTACTATTTTCTCAAAATGGACTGTACCGTTTAAATTTTAGTTGAACGTGCTTAATGACCCAAATTTGAGTGATTTACTCTCCAGAAATAATTGACTTAAAAAAACCAGACCGCTGTCATTAAAAAATGAAAATACTAGTTACGCTGTGGAAATGTTTAAGGCACGAGTAAAGCAACTTTAAACCTATATTTAATTATATCAAAATGTTTTTTAGACAACGTCCTTGGTTTATTTTCACTCTGATTGACAACTATCTAACCAATATTTTTTATTATGTCGCCTAGTTATAGTCAGTATTGTTTTTGTTTTTACAATATATTTGACTATTGTCGTGGGTATAAAAACAATAGTGTTTGTTATAAAAAAAGATTTATTAAATGTATTGACATTAAATTGGACTTCTTTAAATTTCTGTATCAGGATAACCTCTTCTCTATTAAAACCTCATTCAGGAAACGTAAAAACCACGGGAGAGATTGGTTTTAGATATTTAAAAGTGTCTTTGTAGGTTATTAATAATATCAGACTCGAACTTCTTGAATTTCACGACGTCAATATTTATATATTCTCTCCGAAAGAGACTGTATTCAGTCAATTGTGTATCCAGAAAGTTTTGTACTGTATTATTTATTTATCCATCCTCTATTTAAACGATAGCCTATACCTAAACCACCGGAATTTGAACTAATGCCTGAATGAACTCAGTCAAAATTGTTCCAGTCAGTCTTCTACATACAAATTTATTAATTCATGTTACTATGAATTAACAACGTACATACCCAACCTGACTTGATGTCGTCAATCCACTCAGGTATTTGTCCAGTGTTGACAAAGCTAAAACTTTGACAGTAATGTACTCAGCAAGGTGATTGCCAGCCACAGTAAACCTATACAGACTTACTTCAAATCTTAAGGAACTAATTCTGTATTAAGAACAAAAAGACAACAAATACACACGAGTGCGAAAAAGGCTTTGTTTCTGAGTTTGGTTAAAAAATATTTCGTCTTGAGTGAAGTGAAGCAATACATTACATTTTACAACCTAAATTTACAATCAAAATTAAGAAACAAATTACAGTTTTATATGTTTCTTGATCAGGAAAATAGATTAAAATAGTTCTTAGAACTCTATTTCCGGTAACGTTCAAGAAAAGTGGAGTAAAATAAATCCAATTAGAGTATAAACTAAGTTGTCAGAAAAAAAACTTTGTTAAATTACGAACTCTTAAAACATTTGAAAAAAAAACTTGTATATAATTTAATTCAGATAAAATTGATGACAATAAAGTCAATAGAAAAGAAGAAATTTATATAATTTTTGTTTGTTTTTGAAAAAGATTTTTGTGTTCTGTTTAAATTTGGTACGTTATGTTTTTATTAAAAGGGACTTTCTGAAACTGGTTAATATTTTTTTAATGGCTATATTTACATAATTGTTTTCAGAATTTAATTTTAAAGCGTACATTTTAACCAATCTTAGAAACTTTAATGTTCATGATGACATATTGTCATAAAATACAATTTACGTATATATTTTGGAATGATTTGTATTACTATGTCCCCTAACATAAATCATACTGCTGGTTATGAACAATCCTAAATAGGTGACATGGCTGTTATATAAATCAAGCTTAACATTGTCACTTTAATGTCAGGGCTGGACAGCATTGAATGGAAGGTTTCACTGCCTCGTTGTACTTCAAACTGTAGCTATAAAGTATTAAATTAAATTAATGGTTACGTAATGTGTCACAATTAATTCAACGTAAGACACCGAACGATATTCATTTCAATTTAGAAGTTTATCTAAGTTTTTATTTTAATAAATTAAAAGTCTAATCCCATCACAATTCATTCAAGTAGAAATCCTTTTTTATTTAATAATTTGATTTATGTTTATTTTGTACTTTAATTCATCAAGTGATGTAAAATTAGCACTTAAAAAGTGGTACATATTGGACCGCGATTATGTAAATTTTAATCTCTGTGAAAACTTTGATATGAAAAAAACCCCCAAAACCACTAAAATATTCCAATAGATTATCATAATTTATTACTAGTAGCAAAACAATTTCACTTACAACAAACAATGAAATAGTGAATATAATAAGGTATTAGAAAATATCAATCATGTTCTACAAAAGCTGTGAACTACACAGTATTATTGGGACTTTATAATAATGGAAAGTGTTTTTGGTGATTGTGGTACAATGAGTAAATTGTAGTTCTTATTACTGATGTAATTTAATTGAATGATTAGAGAAGAGATATGTTTTACAATAAAAAATTAATTTAACATAATATGTACTATTAAGTGTTTTGAGAATGGATTATAACCGAAACGCATCACAAAAAATGAAATTACGAAGTTGGGAAAGGTAAAAAATGTACTCATTTAAATTATAACATTCCTAGCTGAGATAAAATTTATTTAAAATATATTAAAATACTGTTCATCGCAAAAACATCCTTACTGTTCCTTACTTATTGAAAATTTGCTTCACATGTGCTCTAAACACATCATCAGTGCTTTCGAATTTGATTAAAATATTGTTAGGGTTAAGAAAACTACAAATTCCACTAAACTTTTAACGAAATCGGTACAGCAGATTTTTTGAAATTGGTTTTTTTTTATCCCCATGGCTGATGTTTGGGGTTTTTTACTGAGAACTCACAAACAGGCATTTTTATGAAAGATTATGACCAAATAATTTGGAGAGAGAGTCCATAGAAGATAAAATATTTTATTTTCGTTTAAGCTGATTTAAAAAAAAAAATCTTTATTATTTTTTTTATTATGACAGCACCCCGAAATTCGAGTTATTTTTCACATTAGCCTAAACATGAACAAATTAAAAAGGTATTCCTCATGTAAAAAAGGTATTGAAAAATTATTAAAATATACCCGCACGATTTTGGACTACTTCACGACTAAAGCAAGATAACTACGGACATTTATTTTTTTTGTTCAAAGAGCCACCTTAAACTAATATAGCCACAGAAAAGAGGATCACATAGCAAATTCTATACTATGAATAAGTAATAAAATTAATACATGATTACAGTAATTAATTGTTGATTAAAATAAATTGGCCGACTGACTAATAGGTATTAGTGAATAACCGATTTCCGACAGAAATAAATAGTAGCGGTATAAATAGTTTAAATTTTATATTCCATAAGCCTAATGAAATAGTACAACAGTTACATTAAGAAAATGTTTTTGAAAGAAGGAGCAAAAATATATATATATCATAAATAAATATCGACTTTGACTTATTAGATGCTTTAAAATAAAAATAAAACTTTACCATAAATAATGACAAGTAGGTATATTAAAGTAAATGCGTTTCAATGACAATGCCGCCATCTTCAGTGATAAATGAGTTTACAGTTACAGTTTAATTGCAACTCAACTCATGCATCTATGAAGATGAAGACATTATCGTTGAAGCGCTTTAGATTTGATCAAATTTTTTTGATACATTGTGTTTATTAAATTTTATTTATTTAAATATTGTAAAACAACTATTTGTCGGAATTATAAATAAGTAGTATTAATGAACATTTATAACGAAACATTAACGTGAAAAGAAAAACTGTAATAAAAATAAATCGTAAAATAAACTATTAGTGTCTGTACGTAAGTTTCCTACTCTAAATTTCTGCACGTCTTCTTGCAAATTGCAATCTTATGTTCTAGCTTTCAAATGATATCCATTCACAGCAGAATTATACTTGTCAACCAACTCCACTCTCCTCAACATAGACTATTAAAGTGTCACCTCTAGAGATTTTAAGTACTCTTGTCACTTCAACTCTTTCAAAAGTTTGGACAGTAAATGTAACAAAATGAGTGTAGGCAGGTAAATCCCATGGATAAAGTTATGAAAATCAAGTTTAAAAACACCGAGTATTCGTAGTACGAAATTATTTTTTGTGTAGTTGCTAAAACTTTCAACATATCGATTTATGAGTGACATTTGTATGAATATCTAAATAAAGTATGTATGATTTCAGTTCTCTCATGAATTGATTTTACTTCATCTTTTTATTATTTAGTCTTTCTTGATAAATTGACTATTACATAATTTTATCTGAATGGAGTATTAATAAAGTATTTATTTAAATAAGACAAATTTATTTAAATACGAATTATGGTTTTCAAAATATTAATTAGATATGTTTTAAATTCCAATTCGGTCTTCTACGTTATACAATTCAATTTTCTCTAGCCCCAGAATTCATTCTACCTCCGACATTGCCAGTCTCCTTTACAGACTTTTTACAATGTTATCATCTTTTTGTACCAATCTTTATCAATTTCTTGTCTTTGTTTTCCAAATCCTTGCGTACTTCTCTAATCAAATATTACTGAATCGTTTTATTTTCTTGGTACAGTAAGAGTTTCTTCACTATTCCTTCCCTGTCCATTTTCACAAAATTCCCATGAAGAATTCTGCTTTGACATTTCCCTTATTATTATTTTTCAAATTTCTCATAGAGTTCCTATTTTTTTTTGGGCTCCTCGATTGTACACTGTTTATTATCTTTGCTTTTTCTATTTAACTCTTTTCACTATTATTTGCGCTGGATACAGACAGTTAGGTGTTACTATTGTTCAATTTATATTATAAATAATTTTATTATTTTTCATTCTTTTTTTGTCACATATTTTTTGTAAAAATCGTGGAAATACAAATATGTTTAAGGCTCTTGATTTTAGTGTGGGTAACCCAATTAATTATAATAAACAGAAACATTTTGAAACTCTTAAAGGGAACATTTTCAATTTTAACACATTTCTAGGTAATTGTATAGTATTATTATTAACCTATATTATAATTCCATATTATTTTGATTTAGACTAATTTTGGGTGGTGTAGAGAGATTCCCAAGAAATTGTGTTTTTCGTCAATGTTTGTGTTTTTGTTTTTGTTACAAGAAGAAAATCTTTTGTTACTTGTAAATATTTTGTAATACTAATTGTTTTGGAACACTTAACTTGAATATTTTAAAAGTCCGCTATTTTTAAAATATACAACATAGAGTTTTGGTTTTTTATTTTAGTCAATTCGTAGGGTTACACAAATACTTATAACCAATCTTCACTTACTATCATATTTATTCACAAAGATTATATATGTTTAGTAAAAAAAAAGAAGACCGATAGACTGAATAGGAAAGGATTCCCTACTGAAGGACCTACTGTAGATGAGATATGTTTTTCTTATTTTTCGCTCTACAATCAACTCCTGAATTATTGGCCCACTACTCCATGTCCACTCTATGTTTTCAACAGCTGTATAACAGTCTGCAATTAAACTTTGTTATTAGTATTGTGAGATGTAATCTTAAAGTAATTATATAAATAGGTTAATTAGTCGAGGGGGATTAAGATAACAAGTTATATTAAGCTAAATAATTGAACTTCAGAGGATTTGAAGCATTTCATAATTATACTTGAAGTAATTAAGATTATCTCTAGAAAACCTGAAATAACATCTTTGCAGAACATTCTTATTCCATTTTATTATTTTGTTAGAATCATATTTTGATCAATTATCTCAAAGATGGAAAATTGAAAACTGAATTTTACTACGAGGTGAAGAAAAGGTACAAATATTCAGAAATATATTTCGTACAAAAACACCAAGTAATAAGTTGCTTAACCTTTATATTAATCAAAGTCAAACTGCCTTTTCTGACAACACCAATATTATATAATTAAATTTCCTCCAGTTACATCCATTTTAAAATTTAATACTTGTATGGTTCTTTTACTATTTTCTGTGTTATTAGAGGAACAATAGATTTTTTTTTTTTAATTCTTTTTGGATTCTTTAGTGAACTGAGATACTTCAAAGACATTTATACTGTCTCTGTCTATTTGGTGGTATAAGGATTTAATATTCATATTCAGACACAAAATCTTAGCTTCCCTGGGAGTAAAATAGTTTACATTTAGTCCTTAGTGTTTAAATTGAGACTTTTGGTTTCTGTTATGACGGAAAACAAAATAGAAACTGGCTCAGTCGTGTTGCAGCACGACATGGGGGAATATATGCAGGCATTTATTCCTGTTAACAATTATGAAACCACGAATATTCCAGTTAGTTACCCCACATGTCATTTAACCAAACAATTTAAAACTCAAGGATACATATTAAAAAAAAAATTAATGTTTCAATGAAACATTTATATCAACGAAACAATGAAAAACAATAAGTGTTGACTTCAAAAGAAATCAGAATTGTTGTAAAAAACCTATGAACCCTACAAATATGAGGCTACGGTTTAATCATGGAAAGTGTTTTGGTGATTGTGGTGCCGCCAGAGTCTACACTCAACCCAATGTTGGTTTTTTATGTCTATTGTAATTCGATTGTATTCATATAGAAAATTTATTTTTCAAGTGGAATTATCGTATTAGGTTTTAAAATAAACGTATTTTATAAATTATAAGTGGTTTGTTTTAAAAGTTAGCATAAACAATATTTTTCTTAACAAGATTATTAAAGATCTAGATTTCTTACATTAATACAATCTAATGTAAGCTTAATGTTCCCTGGTGAGTTTTAAATATTTAAACGTAATTTAAAAATAGACAAACTTGAGTTAATTTAATTTTTTCTTTTGATAATTAGTTTGGTAAATTAATACTACTTACCCAAAATAATTGTTTTTAAATACTATTTTGTAATGTGTTTTTTTTTTCTATTTCAACATACTGTCGGCTATTTTTATCATGCTTCAATGCAAAAATAAATAATATAATAAAAACAAAACAAACAAGAATATTTCACAAGAAAGAAGTTCCTAGGATTTGCGTCAAATATGCACCATCCTGAATTTTTATAGATAATCTTTAAGAGAGTTTGGGTTCGAGAAGGAAATTTGGTAAAGGTGGGGGAAATTAACCTGACACGTACCCTCGACTACACAAATACTACAGCTTAGCCAGCCAAAACTATGTTATTCATTATAATACATTATAAACTAAATTAAACTAAGAATAATAATAAGGGACTTACACTATTTATAACTAGTGGTCTAGGAAACTCTGTTAGGCCAAAATGGCCGGTAACTACTTATCACAAATTTAATTGCATACGGAATTTGTAGACGTACCGCCGAAAAACATGGGCCCTCCTACCCATTCTTAAAAGGTCTATTTAGCCATTATTTGATGGGTGAACAATTTGGTGGAGGGGGTACCGGAAATATTGGATATCCTGTAACACTAGAAGACATGCACTTCCTTGAAAACATTCTTTCTCTCAATCGGCTGGTGCACAACTGTTTCTCTAACCTTGATGCGTGATGAGAATTTTCATTACGGAGGAAATGGGTGGACTAATTTATTACAAAACAATTCCCCTGCAATTTACTATTTAGGCAACCCGCTATTACTGTAGTTAGATAGGAAGTATTCCCGCGAAAAATGGGAGCTGTTTTATGGAGTTCACCACAGACACTCGCACTGGCGAAAAGGAAAGTAAAGAAAGACCAAATAGCCTCAAATATAAAGAACTTCACTGGCAGCACATTAATATGATTTGGGTTATACTTATACAGAAGGGTCGGTGATTTTTTCTTTTCTCTGTGATTCATTTAATAATTTACATTTTATGTCTTTTTACGCGTATCATTTAAATTTAAAAGTTGATTTTGACGATTTACTACATTTTCAAATCGACATTATTTATCTTCTATACTCTACATAACGTATCTTACAGTTAAGATAAAGTTTAAATAGGATATCATGAGGTTTTACGTTGTAAACATTATTAATTTTAAATTCGTTTCATATTTGTTTGACAATAATATGATAAATTTCTATTCGTATTTACTCCAAATATGTGGTTATCATACACTTATATATAGCATAACGATAAACGGTTGTATATAATATTTTAAACAATATAATTTTTATAAGTTTTAGAGAAATCTCGTAAATAAGTTATTGATTTAATTAAAATATTATGAACGCCAAGAAAAAATAAGATTGGTTAAACTATTTGTGTGTTTATTTAAACATTAATAAATATAAAATTAAGATCCTAATGCGCAATGTATAAACAACATGATATAACACTAAATATATTTAATCGTAGTGAGAACATGGATTATTAATAGTGAACATGTAAATTATTCAATTTCTATATTCAATAAAGTTATATTCAATAGCATACAGAAGTAAAGTGAAGTTTTCATATTCAATAAATTTGATTAGATAACGGGCAGAAGTAAAGAGAAATGTTTAGCGGAAATGGCCTGCATGGGGTTTTTTTCTTAATTTCTAAGAATTTTCAAATACTCTGCAACATATCAATAAATTATATATTACTGATATAACTTTGTTTTCTCAAATATGTGTTACTCCCTCATTAAAACATCTTGGAGGAACAAACAAGCTACTAATTTAAGGATTAAATATATTTTAATTGATAATTTTTTAATCTATCAAGATATATATGATTTTGACGTTAAATATACGTCACAATTTGTATTAAGTTTTGATAAAAAATAATAACAATCTCTGCCTAAATGAATGACATAAGAATTTACTGGAAAGACAGGGAATAAAGTGGAGAAAAATATCAGATGTGGAGTTTATTCTTCAATTTCGTAGTTCATATTTCTCTATTTTTTCTATCAAACTGTATTTTTCCCTCTCATATTTTACCTGTTTTCTATACAAAGCACAATTACTCTTGTCAACTCACCCCAATACACGAGACGGTGAATTTAAAGTGTCATCTCAAGACATTATAATACCATTCTATCTTTCAGAATTTTGGACAATAAATGTAACAAAGAGAGTGCTGGAAAATAACTCCAGGAAAAGTAACTCAATGTTTAAATCTTTCTCGAAAGAAATTTTATAATAAGCTAAAGCTTAGCTATAATTCAGTTATTCTCAATAAAATCTTAGATGAAGTTTGTGAGATATAAAATATTTGTTTGTAAATTTCAATCTTTTTTTTTTTTTTTTTCAGTTTCAGATTATAACCGATGTTTCCATCTGTTTCTACCACACAAAGTAGACTTTTGATACAACAAAAGTAAAATGTTATATGCAAGTGTAATTTTATAAGACACAATATATTTCAACCATTAGGAATTCGTTTAGTGAGTTGGATGTTTTCACTTACCTTGCCGACTTATTTGGTATAACTTCTCACAAAATGATTGTATAAGGTTTTAATAATGAAAAATGTGGCGTAAATGACGAGACGTTTTTCACCCATAATCAGCAAAATAAAACTAAATGAGAATATACAAAATTAATTTTAAACTATCGAAAGCTTTTAATATATACAAATACAACATTTAATTCAAAGCGTTATTATTGTTAAGATGTCGATAACACATATCTAGAAATATCGTCAATTCAACATTATTCCTCTTTATTGTACTAAAATAATGGCAATATATCTTTTATTAAATCTTATTCATATATCTATCTATTTAAAATATATTTTGTTATTATTTATTTAAATAACTTTCGTATGCATTAATTTTTCACTAAACAGATGTAAGAGAGAAAGTAAGACAATAAATGATCATTGATAAAAACTTAAGTTGAACTATAACACCTGGCACATTTAATTACGTTTTTAATTATGATTATTGTTCAAATTAGCTACACTGTTAAAACTCTAATACTTTTTACTCTAACACTTCTAATGTGTCTTTATTGTGGTGATAATTTGAGAAATTCGTATCCGTCTATAGTTGAAACTATATTAGGTAATTCAGTTAGAGACAATGTAAATTGATAGACTAAGTCTTACTAAAATCAAGATATTATATCTTGTCGTTTGTAGACTACGTTTGACACATAATTACTTTAAAATTAGATTAAAAAGAACGTACTGTTATATTATACCCAAAGACCAAGTTATTGTGATTAATTACTCACAGTCGGTTGTGAAATTAGTAAACGGTTAACAGTAAGACTTAGCAATTAGCCTCGGGGTAACAGATATCGTTAATTCATGGACCAGATTGTAGTATAATGAACATAATTGTTCAGGTACGTGTCGCATTTAATCGTAACATCTCTGTATCGTGGCTGTATCCTAGAGCTTATGTTTGCAAAGTTAAGAAAATTTTATAACATTTAAATATAAAAAAAGTTTGTAACGAAAATTTTAAACCAATATAAAATCAAATACAATCAATAGTAGATAAAATTGTATACATAAAACTATGTAATACTGCAAAAGTGAATGTAAACAGAAATTTTAAGATATCACACATGTGTTATAAAAACGCTTCACATATGGAAGTATCCAGTTATTTAATCTCAGAAAGTGTTTTTGGTGATTTGGTACTCGTCGGTTCTCCACAATCATATTAAAGTGGGCATTCTGTGTTCCACTTGAATCTCGATTTTATTCAA
Source organism: Aphrophora alni (assembly GCA_963513935.1). NCBI lineage: Eukaryota > Metazoa > Arthropoda > Insecta > Hemiptera > Aphrophoridae > Aphrophora > Aphrophora alni. The sequence continues at coordinate 1,958,377 of OY740770.1, forward strand.
TTAGAAAATGTAGTTTATATCTGGGAAAAAAAAACTTTGGAATGTATGTTACCAGGGGACTTAAATTTAAGAAAAGGCGGAACCAAAATGGTAACAATGTTTAGAAAATTTAAAAAAAAGACAAAGACAAATTTAGTAATTAACAAGGCTCAAATTTATTAAACAGAAAAGGAAATTTCGACGGTTCAGATTTTATCATTTACAAAGCAAAAAACATCCTGAGATAGACTATCATAAGCACAGCTTAATAATTAACAAGATTATAATTAATCAAAAGGAAGTTATACGCCCTTAATGTAAAATATAATAATAAAAAAAATTGATGAATAGATTCTGAAAATTTATCCCTCCTTTTTTCTTTAAGTTTATATAAACAGTTACAAAATTTAACAATAAAAAAATTATGAGCACAGCTTAATAATTAACAGAATTATAATTAATCCTAAAAAAAAAAGGTTATACGCCCTTAATGAAAATTACAATATAAAAAAAAATTGATGAAAAGATTCTGATATTTATTCCCCCCCCCCCCTTTTTCAGTTTATTAAATAATAGTTTTTTTTAAAACAGTTACAGAAGTTAACAATGAAAAGACTCTATAAATGAGGTTGATATTTTAAATTCAAAAAAAAAATTACATTAATTCTAACAAGTTCATTATTAGATTAAATGTTACATAATATGATTTGTTTGTTAAATTTCTTAAATACTAAATTGGCCAATATACATATATATATTTTAAATAAAAGAATTTGTTATAATATGAGAAGTTTATAAAAAAGAAATGAAAATTTTGAATATTGAAGTTTTATAAATTGACGTCAATTTTTATTAATTTAGAAAATAACCTCTTGGAGGCTGTAAGGACCGAAAAGTTTGCATGCAGGCACCACCCAATTATTTTTATATAATTTATAAATAGCTATACAAGATTACATTTTGATGACAGTTTTAAGAACACATTTCACTAAACCAAATTAGGTACATGTACAATATAAATTTAAACAAAGTTTTGTAGAGTCAGTTTTCAAAAAAGGTCACTTTTGTCCACTTGGAAGTTTTTGATTTATTATGTAAAACATGTTTTAAAAGGCAGGCAGAAACATGTTATGCACTTTTGCTGGAGTATGCAAAATGAAACAAGATTGGTGAGTTTCTTCTACCAGCGTTTTAGCTAAAGCAAAAAAACACGTTTACTAGTATCTGTGCAAAATCAGACATGTTGTAGCATTAATGTTCTTTATTAAAAATATCTGGTTATTTGTCAAAATTAGAGAATATTGATTGCATCACAGAAATTCATTAAGCTTATAATTAAATGCTTCTTAGATGATTATAAAGCTATTTATATATACTTGGTTTTGCTTAAAACAAAGCTTGTATAAAACTTGCAAAAATCTGTAAAAATCTGTAAAACGAATATTCTGATCTAGAAGAGATTTCTTTAATAGTTTTATATTTGACATGTTCAATAAGATATTCTGATTGTTTAATGTTTAACACTAGTTTGCACTAATTTCACATAATTGCTCAAAACTTAAAATCTGACTGGTTAAGGTTTTGTAAACTACGTTTCAAGAAATGCAAAAATTTTTATAATTATTTAGTTTCTGAAAAACATTGAATATTAAATAAAACATGAAATACATATTTTAATGAATAAATTTTAAAACATTAACAAAATTTATGATATGATAAAATCTGTAAATTTGAATACCTGGAAATCCTGTCGAAGTTTACGTGATCATGTGCAGTGAAATAAAAACTACACAACTATTAATTAGTAAATCAAAAGAACACATCACTGAATTGTAAACTGATATTACATTTTATCTATGAAACTGTAACATAATTTGTCATGATGTAACCTTTAAAAAAAAAAAAAAACTAACGGAGCGATGAGGGTTTCTTGTACATGTTGAGAATCTAGACAGAGTAACTACCTGTTTTAGATCAGGTAGGCTAACCAGCCGTTGTACTTTGTATCTTACATGCATCACCCGATTCTTTCTAGAGAAAGCTGCTACGCGGCAGCACCTGTCAAGGGACGGAAGTTACTGCTGTAGGAACGAAGTTGATAATTGACTGCAGATTTTAATTTTGAATTTAGAATGCTACATGTAAAACACAAAAATCGTATAATTTTAGTTTTGTGAGTGTTTGTTTTTACAATATTTTGATCAAGAAATACTATTTGTTTATTTTTAGTTGTTTTTTTTACATTATCGGAGATATTTTAGGTATTTACTAAATATACAAAACAGCAGTAAAGCGTCAATATTTGTGTAAAAATAAGAGAAAAATATATTTATATTATTTTTTATCATTGTACACCAGCAAATCTAAAGTGTACATTTAAATTTCGTTTTAATAAATTACAAAAACACTACAGAATATTTATTTTGTAAACTATAACAACATTAAAAATAATTCATATACATTGGATAAATTTACGTTTTCCAAAGTGAAAACGTAAATTATTATATTTACGTTAAATATAAATATTAAAAATACTTATAAATTATAAATATTAAATAAATATAAATATTATATATTACGTTAATATTTTTATTAAAAAAATATTTAAGTTCTATCCCATTTGTATTTGAATTTTAATATAATAGAGCCTACATACAAATACTAGATATTGTGAAATTAAATACAAAATTAGGCTTAGAATTAAAACCTTAGTAAAATTAGAAGTAAAGAATGTAAAGGAACTAAGGTAAATGTTAAATGAATGCTATAATATACATCATGAAAATGTATACAAATTATCTAACAAGACATTATTTGTGTGTGAAATTTTATAAATCTTTTCCTGTATATTCTCATAATATCCAAGCTTTCAACTGTTTTACGTTTAAAGTAGAATCACTCATGTCAACAATCTCGCCTCTCCTCGACTCTGAGTTTAAAGTATCACTTCTACCTGTTGTGTCCTACTTCCTTACAAAAGTTTGAGCAGTAATTCTAACAAAAGGAGCGTAGAAAGAACAATGTTAGTGTCTATATCACAATATGTCAAATAATCCTTTTTTTTACCCTTTATTTCTTACCTTAAATACCAGTTATTGAAGTTTCAGGCAATCATCAATATAATAATTAAACACACTTGTAACTCTAATAGTACACATCACTCCGTGAGGAGGTCAAATATAAACGAGTGCATATACAAGACCGCCGAGTCGATTGGTTTTTTCTGTTGTCAAGTTTCTTATCTTCACTAGATACGAGTAGACTTTGTGTTTTAGGTTAAGTGTACACCATATTTGACTTGAAACAGGGGGGGGGTTGTTTACATACGTAGAAACGCACTTCGTTGTCCCATATTATGTTCTTTAATACGTTCGTGTAGCGTCCCTTTTCACAAACATACATTACTATGAAATTGGTGTTGAAATTAACAAACCAATTAGTTGATACAGCTGTTTACACAATAAGTTCGGTATATACAAATTATTTGTAATGTAAATATCATGTTTATAACTAATGTGTCACTTTTAGGTTTTTAACGCCGTATGTTTTGTTTTACCTCTTTGGTTTAAAGAAATTATTATCAGACGTAGAACAATTAATTGAATCATTCCACCACGTTTTTATGAATGTAATTGAAATTTATTTTACTGTATCGATTATAGTCAATAAATCAATATATTTCCTTTAAATAACTATGTTTCTGATTCATTTAAATATCAATTAGACGATATATATTATTGTAAAAATGAATTTAAACATATTCATATATTCTAAAAGTAAACGAAAGTAACCTACCATTTTAAATTCTAAGCAATGACAATTATTTGATTGGCATGAAGATAGAAACATTTTTACCCATTACTAAGGAAATATTAAAATATATTTGTGAATTGTTAGTTCTTTGCCTAGTTTTTCTCTCCTCTTACATTTTCAATTCACGAAAACCACGTTTGTACAATATTAAAAGAAATCACGTATCCATTTAAATTATAAAATGTCTTTAGCACTGTGTTTAATATATATTAGGACAAAGAAAAAACAAGCAATCTTTTCTTGTGTAATAAATATGACATCAAATATAACTCAAGAACAGCAAGCAAACTAAAACTCCTAATCCATAACAACTACTAAGTTAAGCATGTTGAAGTTTTAGCTTCTATTATTTTTATTAACCAGTGTATGCTCTAAAATTGTTTGTTCCATATATACAAAAAATTACGATTTAACTAACTATAAGTATCCAATTTTTTTTATCTAAACAAATGTACAAAAACATTTAAAAAAATAAAATAAAATCTATATATAATATATTGCTAACAACTAATATGCTATCATCACTTTATACTACACTGCAAAATACAAATAAATAAACATAAGGGGAAATGAAAATAGTCTATAAAAACTAACCAAACTATGATATAACGTTGAAAAAACTCGCCTCCCACGTATCCCACAGATATAAAATTACTTTGATTAATCTTTCACTACCACTTCTAATATAAATAATAGTAATAGTTGTATAAACACTAGGACAAACATTCTAGTTCTCCAATCTCCAAAATACAATAAAAACCATAAAAACAATTCGACACTTAAAATGTCAGTTCGTAAGTTGTCAATCAAAATATGAAGATAAACCACGGACGCTGCCTTAATAACATATTTATTTATATAATAGTAATAATATATAATCACGTCCACATCGTAACTCATAATTTGTTAAAATTGAGCCTTTAATGAAGGCAGTCAAGGTTCCTGTGTTTTGCAAACTATTCCCTAACTTAACATTTTTACTTGTAATTGTGAATGCAATGTTGGGTATTAACGTTTCACACAAGTAGGAAGTTGATAGAGTTGTGTTGGATAAATTATTTATTTTATAACAACCCCATTTATATCCTTGCTTTTTCCGGGTTATTTTGTAAAATTAAATCAAATAGACGAATAATTTTGTTAGTCCAAATATTGTGAAATTCAATAATAATATAATATAAAAAATAGAGTAATTTCAAGAAAGAGAATATTATTTTTAAAATCACTGTTTTGTTAAATTCAAACTTCCACTAAATTGCAAAGTACAATTTGTTAAATGAGACACAAAAGGCGTAAAAAAGCTACTTTGCTACTACTGGGGAGAACTGGAAGAGCACCACAATCACCAAAAACACTTTCTAAGATTACAAAGTCTCGACATATCTGAAAGGGTCACAGCTTTTCTAGGACACGTCGGATTACTTTTGAGGTCTTGGATATAATAATATCTTTATTTTTTTTTTATTTTTAGAATCATTTATATTATTACTTTCCCAGATATAAGTAGTAAAATAATCTGATTGGTTAAAAACTAGATTTCGAATTACTTTGATATAACTGATTTGAGATCCACTGATGTGTGTCTACCCAACCGTCATACTTGTAACGATCTCAATCCAAAAGCTGAACCAATGTTATCCAAATTTGTTTTTAGAACATATTTTAATAATATCCCAGAATTTTTTTTTTCGATAACTAACATTAAAAAACAGTTTTAACATAAAAAAAGAAGATTTTCTTCAAATTGTTTCAAATTTGATAAATTTTGCTCATGTGTATCCTCTAAGGACCAAACAAAACATAAACACGGGCATTTATACAAACAATGGCGGTTCGTGAATTATCAGTAAAAAACCAACAACAAAATCAACAGTGAGACTGGTGTAGAAAATCAATTCGACAAATTTCTTTGAAATGTTACTAAAATTCGAAGTTAGTGATCTAAAATGTTAAACAAACTAATTTTATGGTTTATAAATAATTATGAAAAATAAACCATTATTGCAGACATCAAACACTATTTATGCTCAGAGTAAATTTACGACACAATTCAAGCACGTTTCGGGCGTATTTAAAAATACAATTAGTTTTCATGCACGGGACTAGTTGTATAATTTTCTCGTTTTCCACGACCACTACCGAGTAGACATGGACAAATAATAGTGGGATTTAAATTTGAATTTTAGTAGTGGGCAATTTTTTTCCCACCAATAATTAAGTTTTTATTGCACTTAAATATCCATAAATGTTTATATTTATCCTATAATAATTAATGAAGTATAAAACGTTGGCTGCTCTAACTCTAGTTTTGTTTTATTTAGTTATTTGTAACTTTGTTACATATTTTTTATATTTTTGTATCAATCTGCTTTTTCAAAATTTTATTTATCTATGGTAAATTTCAAAATAAAAAATGTGTTCAACGTGTTACAACTCTTTTTATAAACATATATTGTCTGAAGGTAAAAGTTTAAAATAATAATAATTGTACAAACTTAATAAGTGTAGTAGAAACACGTAGTAAAATAAAATGTTAACTTTGTTGTAGAAATGGAGTAAAATAATTTTGTAATACAAATTTTAAATTTATTCTAATGAATATTTAATTAAACTAAACGTCTCCATATAATTATATGTCAACGCTGTTGTAACTTGTATTATAAATTTAGTTTATAAAAGGAAACTGACCTAGGTCAAACAATAAATCTCAGAAGAACTAATTATAAATTCTAACATAATTAGAGATAGTGTGTCAGTAAGTAATATTTGATCAATTTTTTATGTTTCCAAATTTGCTTGTAAACTCAATAGATTGTTCAACTTCCAACATTGTTCCTACTCTTGTCAACCATCTTCACTATCCAGGACATAGTGTTTAAAGTGTCACCTCTAGAGATGTTAAGCACTCTTGTCTTTGTTATAAGTACAACAATAGGGAGTTTAGGAATTCAAAATCCGACAATAGTAAAGTTATCGTTCAAAATAATTAGTTTTATAGTTACAACAACCCAGTAATAGTTTTCCAATACTCAGTTTACTGAATGATGTTGTTTCAAATACGTTTTACAGAATTGTATATTTTTTCAATTAAAATGTTAAAGCTTATGATACCTTTTTGTATCTCCTTGTGTAAATTATAAAAACACCTGTTCTTTACAGAGTAACTTTTAGATTATTGTTAAAACTTTACGGCCCAAGATATATTTAAACAATAATATCTAACTATATAGGTGAGCCACTGGGTTACTTTAAGTTATGAACTCCATATATACGGTAGAGATAAAAATATAGAAACAGTTTTCTTACAAAAAAGTTTAAATTTAATGGACCAACTGTTAGTAGCTTAAATTTATAATATATATATATAATATAATAATAAAATTTAAACCCAAAACCTCTCAGTTATGATCATTACTTTATAAAAAAAGAATAAAATAAAATTGCTAGTAAAATCTGCTTTGTGATAGATCCCAAACAACTTACAAAATAACTATTATTTCGCAAATGTAATATGCTTTAATCTGAAATCAACTTTTAAATAATAATTTAACCTAAATAAATACTTGTTACAAATTAAATAATATATATTAGACTGCAATTCTTGGAAACCATTGTAACCTACAAGTTTGAAGCGTACAAAACACCTGAAGTCATAAATTCCCAACTGACGCTCCAGTAATCAAGGTGTTCCAGCAAGGTCTTTACTGTGCCCTGACAAGATTTATAGTTTGTAAACTTTAACACTAGTTTTAACTTGAAAACACTTTTTAGTATTTGTGGAACGAGATATATATCTAAGAGCAGAAACATTTTAATGCGCTCCTCTAATATAATAAATAATTAAAAATTCTCAATACACAATAATATAATTACACTGTAAAAATACTATGTTTTAACATTCACTAGATTTACACACATTCACTGAGTTGAAGAGAGTTTATATAGGTTAGTATAATGGTCAGTGATCGATTCTGTCCAGGAACTATTACAAAGGATCTGGGAAGTCATAGAAGGGAGAAATGTTTCAATATTTTATGTATATCATGGGCTAATACAAATGTTTGGTGTTTATTCTTTTTTTAAGTATAAAACGTTGTATGCATTGTACATATGTTCTTCTTCAATTAATAATGTTTTTTTCCAAAATGTATTGTTTGTCAATCATTTACTTTTAAAGACCGTAAAATATACATTTTTATAAATTTAAAACTAAAGAAAACAATTTTTATTTTGTCAGAACTAATAATTTTCAACTAACTTATCAACTTATAACGTATTGTTCTGTTTTTCAAATTAATACACAGTGCTGTTAAGTTAATTATCCACATCATGGTAATCGACCAAAATTTCGATTTCTGTTTTTTATTGCATAACAGAATGTTTTTTTGATGCCTTGGGAAAACTGATAAAATGGTTTTCATCCTACCGTCCATCTGTCGTGATTGTTGTTATTTGTACATAAGTACAATGACGGTCACCAAAATAACAAGAACATGTAATTTATTAAAGAGGACTGTAGTAAACTTCATACAGAACCCTATGGAAGTCCAGAACAATTAAGTTGAAAATATCAAAATTGCTGCGATATTTTATCTTCCACAGTCAATTTTAAACACAGATTTTAATTCCGCATGTAATGGTATCAATCCCACCTTTCTACGTTTGCAAATGATGAAGTAAACGTCGAAAACCTCTTCTATAACTCTGACATTAAATCAAAATATGATTTTAGGGCGTAACATAGACAAAGCTTCGAGACACTAAGACGAGAGAATCAAGAGGAGACTATAGATTCATCAACAAACTTCCACACTACATATAGGTCTACTGAGTGGGAAGTTCTAACCTACTAATACAATATTACATTTCCTACAAGGCTCAGAACATTCTGGAGTTTATATATAGGTCATCTACTTGTGTTAAAGTGTTAACACAAGTATTTATTGGACTTACGTTAAGAGGTTAGAGTAAAGGTTATTCAAAAAATATAAGCCTCACTTTGATTACCAGAGTAACTCATCTATTTACTAAGAAAATATATCACAATTCCTTATTTTCCATTATATAAACTTTTTGTTTAATAAAGTGGAAAAGTGTGATTCTACCAATATTAGTCGATGGCCAACAATGAGAAAGAAAGGAAGAGTTTAGGCATTATCATTGTCTCTCTACTTCTATCCTGACTTTTACTTTTACATCGATGGCAACAAATTGCCTATAATATTGCGGAGTAATCCATTGCCTAAGGCAAGTGGTTAGGGGATAAAACAAGATTACATCTTCTAATATCACCTGGAGGATCGATAAAAATATTTTATTTTTAAAAGAAAAGAATTTCGTAAAATATATATTTATCGTCTTGCAGTTTTCAAAATTAAGTGATTGTATCAGGTGTTATATTTTAATTATGTATTTTCCTTTTCACTTAAAGTATTGTGTTTAATAGTCTAATTTTAATTTTTTAAATTTTTCTTCCTTCAAATTATATTTGTTTAACTTTTTATGGAGAAATTGAACTCAAATTACTGTATGTAAGAAGTATATAATTTATATATATTACGCATTTCAAAAAATTTACGAAGCGGCATAATATTAATATATTAATATTACATCATATGGTAAAACGTTTAAATATATATATATATATATATATATATATATATATATATATATATATATATATATATATATATATATATAACTAATACCAATTAAATATAGACAACAGTATCATTCTTTTACGAATATTTCGATGATTGGATTCTGCTTCCTTCTGATCTAGTGTTAGATACTTAGGCTTTACGAGTGATAGATCACGGATGCTCAAACATTTACGGAGTTAACCGATCATCGTGAGGTAATGCGACTCTGTCTATTATATGCTTCCTGCATAGTGTGTTATACTGTTTCTAAACTGCTTAAACGCAACATCAATATAGCATAGTTGTATTTAATAAAAGTAAGTCCCATTTATATACATCTCTCACTCTCGCATATATATATATATATATATAGAGAGAGAGAGAGAGAGAGAGAGAGAGAGAGAGAGAGAGAGAGAGAGAGAGAGAGAGAGAGAGAGAGAGAGAGAGAGAGAGAGAGAGAGAGAGAGAGAGAGAGAGAGAGAGAGAGAGAGAGAGAGAGAGAGAGAGAGAGAGAGAGAGAGAGAGAGAGAGAGAGAGAGAGAGAGAGAGAGAGAGACCCAGAATAACATTTTTTATATACTGAAATTAAATTGATATACATTTTTTATTGTAGTTTGAACAGTTCAAAACATAACGGTTTGGTTAATTAATATGTTAACTGTTACAAGTTAATATATATTTATACGTTATTTCCAATTATAACTCATAGTTATTATTGTCGTAAAAAAAATTCATAAATAGGTTTTACATAGAGAAGAAGAAATTTTTTTACAGTCACTTCCTATGTAGAAAGAGTCCAGTTATAAACGCTGTTAATAAATCGATAGTCGTTCCATGTTCCATCCACTCCATAGCCAGAATGGAATAGATTTTGTCTGTCAAGTAAACAAAATAACTAAAAGCGATATTTCACAGTTTAGCTTAATTGTATCAGAAACAAACCAAGTGACAAGCCTTTTAACACGGTCAGTAAAAGTGTTTAGAATGCATAGAAGACTCACTTGTTATATTAAATGTTTAGTAATACATTGGATATTAAGAGAGGGTTGTGTGCTTTTGTTTGGCGAGCCCCATTGTCTCCATCATCTCTTAAGAATTTGGCCGAATAAATGATTCTACCTTTGGCCTCGTTCATATGAGTTTAAATATAATTTGAAATCATTTGTTTATTGTTTAAGAATTAAATCTTCTATTAGTGGTTGAACTTTGTGAATTGTTCAACATGATATTATTCCATTTGTTAGTTATGATTTATACTGACGTTAAATTTTTAAAATATCAACACCACTTCTATTTTACCATTCTTAATCTTGTTCAATAAAAAAGAAAAGAAAAAAAGTTAATAATAATGCAGTATTTATCGCTGTTTCAAATTTATGTTTTACAATGTAAAGTCTGTTTTTAACATAATATTGTATCCATCTTTTCTTTACGATATTGTCATTACTAAAATTTTAATTTATTAAGTATCACCATGTCTACTTTAGTAGATTTACTGCTTCCACATGTCCGTTCCCAATACTCGTATATCTCATACGAAATCATTATTATAATGGCAACCGTTCCTTTAAATGCAACGTAAAAGACAGATAATAAAAACAAATTTACTTTTAAAATTAACTTTATATGTGCAGCTTTCTTTTAACCAGCTTTCTCTTCTGATCAATATTTCAGACAGAGTTAGGTTAGTGTTTAGTGAAATAGATAAGGCTTTACAGGTTTTCTAAATAATTTTATTGAAATAACAAATATTAAAATGGAAATAATTTATATGTAGAATAATACAGAAAAAAAACTACTGATATTATAATGAGGCAGGACCGGTGATCCCCTCGTTTACAAACATTTTAAACAAGTTACAGAACTATGTTAAATATTCGATACAAGATCAGTACCCACTCACCCATCCCTAAATAATATCACCAAAACTATCATTTAGAAAGCAGTCGATCAAAAAGTGATGTAGCACCTTAATGGTCGTAAAACATATATTAGTATATAAAGTAATACAAATATTTGAAATAAGTATATCATACATAATAATCTTGTGGATATCTAATATGCATTGACATTAGTATGCAGATATTCTGAGTTAAATATATGAAATTCAAATTTTGACTTTTGAATAAAATTTAGTGAAAGAAATATTAACAAAATTTGAATATCAAAACTATAAATTAAATTCTCTAGGATAAATTATTTTGCATATTATTAGTGATTACTTTGCTTTTTTCCGATGTTACCCTACTAGGATAGCTTAAAACATTGTACACACAAGAATTACTGTTGTCAACCAACTCGACTTCCCTCAACGTAAACTTTTAAGTGTGACCTCTAGAGATTATAAGTAGTATTCTTGTCACTTCCTCTTTTTGAAAAGTTTGAACAGTAAATGTAATAAAGTGAACGTAGGGAGCAAAACTTCACTAAAAGTGTTGGGTTTATATTGATTTCAAAAAAGTGTTATAAGAATATATATATCAATATTTTTATAACTGTAATGGTTTAAAAATAATACCTTTTATGACGAAATTTTCGCTAAAATAAATAATTTAAAGACATTCTTAATTATAATTCTAATTGTTACTTTGGAAATTTTGAAAATTACTAAATACATTCAACATTCAAACAAAATCTAAACAAAACAAAACGAAACATTAAAATGTTTTTATCATATAACATATCACTAATCAGATTTGTTTAAAATATTGTTAGTGAATTTATAAATATATCCACTGTTATTAATGTGTTCACGGTTCAATCTGTAAAATTAAACGCAACTATTTCATGTAATATTGAGCAATGAATAACTATTGTTTAAATAATTTTGTTTTAAATATAATAATTTAGTTAACAGATTTTTTTATTCGCAAACAGTTGTGTGTGCAATAAATAATAAATCTAGAGAGCTATATTTCCAATAAAATCACTACCTATAACTTTTACTGGATTTAAAGGAAATTAACCACGAGACACAACAAGCCTGACAACGTTTAGTTTATAATACGGGGCAATTAGAAGCAATCTATTATTTATGTATATCGATGAGTAAAGGTTATCATGTATTACTACTGTTATCTCAAATCATAATTTCAGTGCTAAAGACAGGCCATCCACGCTTTAATTATTTCTTATTTGACTGATGTGTTTGTCAAGCATAACTCAAGCATAAACAATTTATTGTCCAAAATATTTTTTAATTAAAGTAATTAAACTACTTCATGTTTCATTACGTTTCACAAGTTATATAAACTCAATATTTGAACGTCGTATTGCAGTGGTTTGTTAGTTCGGTATTAAAGACGGTTTAACATTGTTGGTGTACCAGTTATAATATTTATATATTGTTAGGAATTTAGAAGCCAAAGATTGTTCAAAATATTCATATTTGAGAAGCACGTAAGTAGAGAGCCGACACGAAATAAAGTAATTCCTACAATTTAGTTTGTAAGCATTAATGCGAATAAAGCCGTTTGTATTTTGCTTTGGTAATGTTTGTTAGTTTGTTGTATGATAAATTTAAAATCAAGGGTAAATAGAATTCTAGAAATGAGCTCCTTATAAGGAATGACTTTATCACCAACATAGTGTAGTCTGTAAAGTGCGCGGATAAAATCTACTTAAATTTTAAATACAGTATTAATATTTCTTTTCGTTTTTATTTGAAGATATAAATTCAATGTTACTAAACCACTATTAACGTTTTCAGTTCTTGAAAAAATATGTTAAGACGAGGTTTTTACACTTTAAAAAAATGATTATATTATTTCAGACGTGTTGATTCGATCAGTATTACAAATACGACCCTATACTGTAATTTACAAAACCCCTTTCTTAGAGAAAAGACTAGAATGTGTTCAAAAATTCAGTTACGTTTAATTTGAACTTACGTAGATTAAGTTCAAGCTTCATGTCCTAAGGAAACCAAATAAATTGACGGATTGACAGTTACGTGATTTGGGAGTGACAATCCGCCAGATAGATGTGTACTTCAAATATATTACGTGTTCATGTGGGTTTAATATGTGTTACACGTGTTTTATAAAATTATTCAACAGTAAAAACGTCGTAACGGAGTAATAAACTGTGTAAATTATGTTTAAAAAGTGTTTTAAAATGTACTATCCAGATGATGGGCTGTTGCCCGAAACCATGGTAGTATAAGGTACGAATACCAAATGAGGAAAAAATATCAGTAGGCTGAAAGACATTTTGGATCTAAAAGTAAAAACATATATATTTGTAAGAACGGAGATATAAACAAATAAAGAGATCTTATTACCATTTGTCTACTAGTTTTACGTCATAAAAGTAAAACAGTTTTTATAGACGTTATATCGATAAGTTATTTTCAAAATAAATTTATAAATCAGCGTTAAGTATTATTCAGTATAAAGTAATTAGAAACAATACTTATATAACCGGTATTTAGTGGTACTAAGTGTCTTGCCTGTTAGACAGAAATAGCAATTAATTAGTTGCATGTCCGCCACAAACTGTTCATTTAACAGCATTCAACTGTTGGACAGGTTAATTACCAAGTTTACAAAAGAAGAAGCTTGATATGTTACTTTCAGCTGGTTATAAGTAGCCTATGTTTTATGTTTGCTTGCAAGTTAGTGCATGTTGTTTAAATTTCTTTAGAGTAATTTTCAATAAATCCAATAGAAATTATTATTTTCTGTTAATACTGAACTCTCAGATTGACAATATGAGTATTTCTCTGCTTAATAAAATTAAAGAAATTTATATCCTGAATTTGAATGGAGAAAATTGAAAAACTGTTTAAGAAATTATACTCGTATTAATTAAAAAAATTGTCACAATTGACTTACTTATGTAAAAACAAAAATAAAATACACTACTTAATTTCTTATTGTATAAAATACACAAGCTTGTTCGTATCCATGGAGACCGATGTAAGAGTGAAACGAAGTTGGTGTTAAAAACATTTTAGGGATAAATACATATTAATGGTGATAAAGGGCACATTTTACAATTTCCTACTCTAAACATAATTGGTTTAAAATATTATAATATGTTTGTTTGCTTTTCAATCAGTACTTCCAACTAATATCGTTAAACTGTGGTGTTTTGGTTTTCTGTAATATTTTGTAAAGTGTGACGCTACTTTCAAAATCTACGTTCAATGTCCAACTAGACTAACATATGTTCATATTGATAAAATGCAGAAAATACTGAATATTATTTCAGTGCAACTAACTGTTGGTAGTACCGAGTAAAAGACATTTTAAATCAATGTTTTAAACCCAGGAGTTCGGATTGGGAAATTGTAAATCCAACGTTTTGTCATGTAGTAGTATATAATACACCTTTCAAAAATATATATCACTAATTTCAATCCATTGTATATATATGTAATATATATTTACACATAAAAAATACTCTTACATATAATAATTTATACAAACGTAAAGGAATATTATATCGAGGAATCAGAGAGCATAAGTATAGCTAGTTGTCTTATTTCTTTGATAAAAATATTGAAAAGAGGTAATTAAAAAAAAAAAGTCCATAATTGTTCCTACCTTCACAGATTTAAATTTTATAAAATAATCAGGATATACTTCCATGTACAATTTTTATATATTAATTAATGTGAGGTTATATTTGTTCCTAAACATTGCAGTAGTTTCAAGGATACCAAACGCCTGCAGCGATAAATTTCCTACTGCTTCTCCGATAATCAATGTGTTCCAGAAATGTCTTTACAAGTCCCAAGAAGCAATTCAGAAAACCTTTTGTGAGGAATTATTTTTAAAAAGGAATTATTCTTTAAATAGAACAAAACTTATATGACAAATCTTTTTTTCCAAATAAGCACATGCAGATGTCAATCTCTTGAACACTTGTTAACATTTTCGACATCCATTGTGTACAGAGTTTCTAAAGTGGCAGCTGTAATTCTGAATATTGTTGTCTTTGAAATTTTAAGATATTATATGGAAAGATCATACTAATAATTATACAGTTTCTTCTTACGTTCACATTCATGGGCCCAGCGATATCGCAAGATATTCACTTCTCTCTTTATCGTGGCCAATTGAACGCCATACTCTAATCTCATGACACCATGGCTAAGATGTTCTTCACTCATTGCGGTAGGCCGATTTCACACAATTTAATGTGAATTTCGATAACATTATGTCCTCTTGCGTTTAGAAATTTGACTTCACAACTGTAGGGATTGTTTATTTTTGCACCCAGATGCATGAACCGCCTGCCACTCAAAAGACAAACACCACCAGTTAA